>CM064501.1:8394801-8518677 GCA_032716605.1 Paralithodes platypus
AGAGAGAGAGAGAGAAGATAGAATATTAGTGATATATGAATAGTATAACATACAGTCTAATTGGAGAGACGAGAGAGAGATAGAGCGAGAGATCTATCGAGAGAGAGAGAGAGAGAGAGAGGAAGAGATAGATAGAGATAAGAGAGCTAATCGAGAGAGAGAGAGAGCGAAGCTATAAAGAAATCAACGAAAAGAAAGAAAGACAGAAAGAAATAAAGAGAAGGAAGAAAAGAGGAGCGAGAGAGAGGAGAGAGAGAGAGAGAGAGCTACATAGAGCTACATAGATACACAGACCACACAGACCTCAAGGTCCTTACTAGGCAGTCTGGCCTTACAAACTATAATATGCATATATGCATATATACACATACACAAATACACATACATACATATACATATATATATATACATATATATACATACATATAGATACATACACATAACACATACACACACACATATATATACAGTATATATACATACTGTACAGTGCACACACATACATATACATACATTTTTTTTTTTTTTTTTTTCCATTCATATCACCCCAGCCCTCTGCAGATAGAGGTCAAGCCTTCCCTTGAAGGCGTTTATTGTGTCGCTCTCCACCACTCTCGCTGGTAGTTTATTCCACTCTGTCGCCACACTGTAGGTGAAGAAACTCTTTGTGACATCTAGGTTTGCCTTTTTGGTTTTTAATTTCATTCCATTTCCGCGAGTTTGATTAGTATTGTTTAATGTAATTTACATCGACTTTGTCGAAACCTTTTAGTATCTTAAAGCACTCAATAAGCTGACCCCTCAACCTCCTCTTTTTTAATGAGAACAGGTTCAATCGTTTAAGTCTTTCTTCATATGGTTTATTTCTTAATGAGGGTATCATCTTCGTCGCTCTACGCTGTACTGACTCGAGTCTTACAATGTCCTTGATCAGATAAGGTGACCAGAACTGCACACCATATTCAAGGTGGGGCCTCACCATACTTTTGAACAGTGGCACTATTACGTTTTCATGTTTATAGGGAAAGTGTCGTTTAATAAAGCCCAATGCTATGTTTGCCTTATTTGCAGCTGCTACACATTGGTCGGAAGTTTTTAGGTTTTCAGATATTAGTACCCCCTAGGTCTTTTACTACCGTTGCGGTTTTTATTTGTTTGCCATTCATTTCGTATTTGTATTTCATATTTCTGCTACCAACCTGCAGCCCCTGACATTTATCGACATTGAAGGGCATCTGCCATTTTTTCGACCACTCTGATATCTTGTTTAAATCAGATTGCAACGCATTTCTATCATCTTCGTTCAGGACTGTATTTCCTATTTTTGTATCGTCGGCGAATTTGGAAATGGTGTTGTTTAACCCTACATCGATATCGTTAATGTAAATGAGAGACAGGACCGGTCCGAGGACTGAGCACTGTGGAACTCCACTAGTGACAGGCTCCCACTCCGATTCCACTCCATTTATCACCACTCTCTGTCTTCTGTCCGTAAGCCAATTTTTTATCCAAGAATGAATTTCACCTTTGATACCTATCCTCTCCAGTTTAGCCAATAGTTTTCGGTGAAGCACCTTGTCGAAAGCTTTTTGAAAGTCCAAGAAGATTATATCTAGTGATTTCGTCATGTCGTTATATGTGAATAGTTTGTTATAAAATTCAATCAATTTTGTTAGGCATGACTTATTTGATCTAAAGCCGTGTTGACTATTTTTGATTAGGTTGTTTGATTCGAGGTAATCTACAATCTTATCTCTAATGATTTTTTCCATGATTTTTCCTACAATTGAGTTAGGCTAATTGGTCTGTAATTACTCGCTTTGGCCTTGCTACCCTTCTTGTTAATCGGCGTAATGTTCGCATCTTTCCAATCACTCGGTACAATCCCCTGTAGTAGTGATAAGTTAAATAGTTGTGTCAGGGGTTTTGCTATTTCGTCGTCCTTGACATTCTTAATTATTTTCGGGTGGAGCATGTCGGGTCCCGGGGTCTTATTTACATTTAAATTACTCAATTTGCTTTGTACTTCGGTAACACTGATGGTGAAATCTCCTATCTCATGAGGTGAGGTGTTATTTTCAAGGGTATGATCGATAATTTCTTCTGTGAAAACTGAGCCAAAATATTTGTTGAGCATTTTGCCGTGTTTGTGTCGGCCTGTTATTGTCTGGCCATCTTCTATTAGCGGTCCGATTCCGCTTTTGATCTGTTTATTTTTGTTTACGTAACTGTAGAATTTTTTGGGGTTTGTGGCACTTTCTCTGGCAATAGTCATTTCGTAATTTTTTTTGTTCGCCCTAATTATTTTTTTCACTTCCCTTCTACTATTTTTGTACAAGTTTTTAATTACTTCAGTGTTTGTGTTATTTTTTACAAGTTTGTGGAGTTGATTCCTTTTCCTTATTGCCTTGCCAATGTCTCTACTGTACCAAGGGGGCATACTGTGATTTCGTACTACGTGTTGGTTTCATGGGTACAAATTGTTTATGCGCTTTCTGTAATTGTAGACTTAAAATGTCCCCATAGTTCATTTACTTCGTTTATATTTATGGGTTTGAGTGTATGTTTGATAGCGATTCCTTAAGTCCGTCATAATTTGCGTTTTTGAAGTCCGAAACCATTCCTGTTGTTTTTACTGAGGAATATTTGCTTATAACGTTGATTCTTAAGATTTTATGATCGGACGTTGCCAGATGTTCACCTACATCCAGGTTTGATAATAAATTTTCTTGGTAGTGATTACGAGGTCTAGTATATTCCTTCCTCGCGTCGGCTGTTTTACGTGGTTGAGTCAAAAAATTGTCCTGGATGAAGCTTGTCATTAGGCGTGACTCAGCATTTTTTTTTCCGTTCGTGGTATTCCAGTCAATTAGGGGGAGGTTATAGTCACCTAGTAAAACTGTTTCGTCGGAATTAAGGGTTTTCTCTAGTATTTCATAAAAAGTTGTATCATCGGCAACAGTTAGTCTCCGTGGTCGGTACGCTGTAGTGATATTTAAGTTCATGTTTTTTGTATTTATTTTGACGCACACTATTTCTGCATTACTTTCGGGGAGAGTCACCTCGACTGGGTTTAAGTAGGTTGCAACGTACATTGCAACCCCCCCTCTTTGTTTTCCATTGTTACGGTCTTTATGAAAAATTTATATGGCTCTATGTGATATTCATGAAGTAGATCTTTATTTTTAAGGTTCAGATGTGTTTCCGTTATACAAATAACGTCAACTTTCTCATTTAATAACAGACATTTGAGTTCGTCTATTTTGTTTCTTATTGAGCAGGCATTTATGGATATTATTTTTATATCATTTCTCTCAGCATGCGCTGGATTTGTTTTTCTTATTGGTGAGGATGGGTTTGGGGTTATGACTTGAAGCCGTGGCGGGTTGTCAAATTCATTCAGTTGGTTGGGTTGGCTTGGATGGGGTTGGGTGGGGTTGTTTAGTTTGTTTTGTGGTTCAGGTAGGTAAGTTTTCGCAACTTGTGGGCCATTGGGGTTGACGGTTTCCTTTAAATAGAGAGAGAGAGAGAGAGAGAGAGAGAGAGAGATGGTGGGTGGGGGGAGGGAGAATAAGCGCACCATTTATAATGAGTGAAGAGTAAATTACAACATGTTCATGAGAGAGAGAGAGAGAGAGAGAGAGAGAGAGAGAGAGATGGTGGGTGGGGGGAGGGAGAAGAAGATAACCATGTATAATGAGGTGAAGAATTAAATTAACAACAGTTTCATGAGAGAGAGAGAGAGAGAGAGAGAGAGAGAGAGAGAGAGAGATAGAGAGAGATATATGGTGGGTGGGGGGAGGGAGAAGAAGGTAACCATGTATAATGAGGTGAAGAATTAAATTAACAACAGTTTCATAAGAGAGAGAGAGAGAGAGAGAGACTGAGACTTAATCTAAGTTTGTGTAATTACTAAAGCTTTAGTGGACCAAAATTGCAGATTACATAGTCTGAAGTACCAAAAAATGTATAATCCAGGTTCATTACTTAATTAATATTATTCGTAAAAGGTATCTAATTAACTATCGCATTCTCTTACTCTCACTCACTCACTCACTTAGTCACTCACTCTGTCAGGCACTCTCTCTCTCCTCTCTCTCTCTCTCTCTCTCTCTCTCTCTCTCTCTCTCTCTCTCTCTCTCTCTCTCTCTCATCTCATCATCTCTCGCTCTCCTCTCTCTCTCTCGCTCTTCTCACTCTCTCTCCTCTCTCTCTCTCTCCTCTCCTCTTCTGTTCTCTCTCTCTCTCTCTCTCCACTCTCTCTCTCTCTCTCGTCTCTCTCTCCTCGTCCCCACTCGAAAAATCTCTGCTCTCCCTCTCTCTCTCTCCCCCCTTCTGCTCTCTCTCTCTCTCGTCTCGTCTCTCTCTCAAGTCCCTCTCCTCTCATCGTCTCTCATCCTATCCTCTCTCTCTCTCTCTCTCTCTCCATTGTACAGAAACAGGTGTATGTGAGTTACAGGTCAGGCCGCCTGGAGAGTCCCATTTTTGTTATGCAACCCAGATCAGGAACGGGTCGCTACAATACTTACAGGGTGGCGCAGGTTTCGGTTACCTAGTTGACTTTTTATTGTTATTATTATTATTAGTATTATTAGTATTATTAGTATTTTTTTTCTCTTAACCCTTTCACGCACATATAACGCAGAGGTTGCCAGATTAGCAATAAAAAATAGAGTTCTCTCACTCTTATAATTACCTCTCCAAAATTAGTTTTCTGCCCACAGCTAACGCAAGACACTGCAGAGGTTGAAGTAACTAAACTAAAGGTTTCTAAATACTCCTGATGGTAACAAAGGTTTTAAAGTATCCCTAATAGGCTCACAATTGCGTCATATATCAGAGAGGGTTAAAAAGGAAAAAAATCACACACACGCTCAGAACAAAGACACCGACCCCCTTTCGAGATAAATTTGTAAATTTTTCGTTTGCATATTGTTTCCGGTGAAGCTGGAATTCTATTATGATTTTATGCTTGCGAGAATATGTCGCCAATCTACTTATTTGTACCATATATGAGGGAGGCAAAAGGCAAAGCTGCCGGTAACAAGTGCCCCCCAAAGAAATTGAAACTGATAGAGAGCCAAATCCAAGGTACTGTACGTTAGAATCAAAATACCTGGACACGCAGCGCTTGAAGCTGGTAAAGTCATAGGATGAGGGGAAAACATATTGATGTAGCAAACATTTTTTAAATTTACCAAACAAATGGGGCAAATCGTCTTATAATCGCCAAACAAATGGGGTAAATCGTCTTATAATCGCCATACAAAAGGAGCAAGTCATCTTATAGTCGCTAAACAAAATAGGGAAATCGTCTTATAATCGCCAAACAAATGGGGCAAATCGTCTTAAAGTCGGGCGACCCAAGCTTCCGCACCACCATATACGTGTTGTTGGTATTATCCTCCCCCCCTTCCCCCCCCCCCCCATCCCTTCCTTCCTTCCTTCCTGTCAGTCTATATTATTGGAAACCTTTATCCAACACACCTGGCCAGACACACATAGTTACATACACATATATATATACACTATACAGTCACACCTAGAGCACACACACACACACACACACACACTCGCACACTCGCACGCACACACACGCACACACAACACACACACACAGACACACACACACACAACACACACACACACACACACACACACACACACACACACACTCGCACACACACATACACGCATGCACACACACACACACTCGCACACACACACACACACACTCGCACACACACACATACACGCATGCACACACACACACACTCGCACACACACACACACACACACTCGCACACACACACATACACGCATGCACACACACACACACACACTCGCACACACACACATACACGCACGCACACACACACACACATGTACGCATGAAACGCGCGCGCATGAAAAACACACAAACACTCACTCTTTCTCTTGCTCTCACTCACTCACTCACTCTCACTCACTCACTCACTCGCCTCTCTCTCTCTCTCTCTCTCTCTCTCTCTCTCTCTCTCTCTCTCTCTCTCTCTCTCTAGTTAGATAGATAGATAGATGTTTGTATGTAATAGATGGTAGGTGTGTGTGTGTGTGTGTGTATGTGTATGTGTGTGTGTATATGTATGCCTGTGTGTGTATCTTTCCACATTATCTATAATTCTATATGTTGGCGTTGTTGGCACTAACGAATGCGCCTGTGAGCCCCCCCCCCCCCCCCCTGGTGTGAGGCTGGCAATCAAAGCGTCCAAGATGAAGCAACGAAGACCCCCGCCTGTCTCATTGGTACCTCACTGGGGTTAATTGTCATCAGTAGCCGTTTATAGGGACACCTGGAGCAGCTGTGTATTATAGTTCCATATACACCCTCTCTAGCCCTTTCTAATCTGTTCTGATCTTAGCATGTGATTGAGAATTTGTTTTCGTCAAGGTCGTATATACGTATAGCCATCTTGATTGTAGACGCCATTGTGTATCCCTCCTAATTTGTAGACGCCATTTTGTATCCCTCCTAATATATTCTGTTGGTCTGCGTACGGTGTGGGTACTGTAAAGCAATGGTGTGATTCTACCTATACATGGGTGACCCTGCGTGTGTGGTAACTGAGACGCATTGCCACTTTGCCTGAGCAAGAGAATCCTTGCTCCGTCGCGGGGATAGATTAGGCGCGGGGAAGACATTACTTTAAGGGGGTAGGGCTTGTATTTTTGGTCTATGTATATATTAATTAATTTGCTTTTGAGTTTTCTCGCTAGACCTCCATCAAATTGAAACAAAAATAAAACGCCTCCTAGATTCCCTTTCAAGATAAATGTGTAAATTTTTCGGTAGAACAATTTCCCGAAGGCCGATTCCTTCTAAAGTTACAGGCTCGCTATCGCTCGCCAGGAAACAATCGACACATAAATGACACTAAAGGTCTTATATTGACAAAGAGATGGGGCAACAGGTCTCAAAATCGTCAAACTAATGGAACGACCGTCTTAAAATCTCCAAACTATTATGCTGAACATGAGAGAGAAGGGGGACCAGAAAAAGCGACTACCTCCCCCTTAATTTAAGGGGGAGGTATTTAGTTTGTTCCCTAGACCTCCATCAACCTTAAAATTACACCCCCTCGATTCCCTTTCAAGATAAATTTGTACATTTTTCGGTAGAAAAATGTCCCGGCCGAAGGCCGATTCCTCTTAAATTACAGGCTCGCTATCGCTCGCCAGGATAAAATAGACACCTGAATTGCACGAAAGGTCTTAATATGGGGTGAAAGTTCTTAAAATCGCTAAACTAATGGGGCAAACGTTTTATAATATCGAAAGCAATGGGGCTAAACATGAGGGAGAAAGGGGTCAAGAAAACAATCCCTCAAGCGGAGACCTCCCCTTAAGACTATCTGACCTGACGTGTTGTGGGTTATTATGCTATTTTGTTGTCCTTGTCATTGAGGAGATTGCTTGTTATTGACCAACCACGTCCTTGAGTGGGCGGTGACATTGAGGAGCAGGTACTCGCTTTTTGCTGGACCCCCGTCTCCCTCATGTTTGGCATATTAGTTTTGAGATTTTAAGACGTTCGTTCCGTTAGTTTGGCGATTTTGAGACCTTTCGCCTAATTTCTTTGTCAATATTAAGACCTTTCGTGCCAGTTAGGTGTCGATTTTTTTTTCTTCTAGCGAGTGATAGCGAGCCTGTAATTTTAAAAGGTACATTTTTCTACCGTAAAATGTACAAATTTATCTTGAATGAGGGTCTAGTTTCTAGGGGGTGTTTTTTTAAGGGGAGGTTTTTAGTTTGTTTTCTACTCCTCCAGCAATCTTAAAATTTCGCCCCCTTGACCCTCTTTCAAGATAAATGTGTATATTTTTCGGTAGAAAAATCTCCCGGCTGAAAGCCGGTTCCTCTTATATTACAGGCTCGCTATCGCTCGTGAGGATAAAATCGACACCTAAATGGCACGAAAGGTCTTAAAATTGACAGAAATGGGTCGAAAGTTCTTAAAATCGTCAAAATAATGAGGCGAACGTCTTAAAATTAGAAAAGCAATGGGGCTAAACATGAGGGAGAAAGGAGTCCAGAAAAAGATCCCTCAAGTGGAAATCCCCCCTTAAGCTTGATAGAGACCTAGCGAAGAAACTAAACCAAATAAACTGACACATCCATATACAGACCAAAAAACAAGCACTACCCCCTTAACCCCTTCAGAACCGTGACGTCATTTCCACCATATTCTGGTTACGATTAGACGATTTTCTTTAGTTGATGATCTACCTCTAGGGCTCAAAGGGGTAAAATCGGTCTCCAATAACCCTCCGAATAGCATAGGTTCTTCTTAAACTGCCTAAAATCGTGTATTGTTAGCCAGATTTAAGGTTGAAATGACGTCATGGTGCTGAAGGGGTTAAACTGAGAGAAGTGTTTACGGTATATGGGTTTCATTTTAAAAGGGTTTGGAAATAAATCCAAGTTCATATGTTGGGTGTAAACTGTGGGAGACTTTTATGGCAGACTGAGCATATGTCTCATATTGCTCTCTCTCTCTATTCTTCTCTCTCTCTCTCTTCTCTCTCTCCTTTATATCTCCTGTACTCTTCCTTCTCTCTCCTCTCGTCCTCCTTCTTCTTCTCTCCTCTCTCTCTCTCCTCTTCTCCCTAAATCCCTCTCTCTCTCTCTCCCCGCTTCTCTCTCCATCTCCTTCCTCTCTCCATCTCTCTTCTCTCATCCTCTTCCTACCTCCTCCCCCTCCCCCCCCCCTATCCCTCTCCTCCTTTTTTTTCTTCTACTCTCTCTCTCTGGAACACTAAGCTTTCGTCTATTCTCTCAATACATGAAGATGTCTTGAGAGAATAGACGAAAGCTTGGTGTTCCCTTGTTTCAAATTTCCGGGTTTTACTATACCTATATAATATATATATATATATATATATATATATATATATATATATATATATATATATATATATATATATATATACTGTATATATGTATTATTTTATGTATTTATTTGTTTATGTATAAGTGCAGATAACGTTTGTTTGTATTCTTGGTATAATGAATATGGTTCCTGTGTACCAAGCCTGTACCTGAACAGCTGTGAGGGATGGGGCCATTATTCTGTAAGGTGAAGCTTCGAATCCAACAACTCGGGTTTCAATTCCGGTCTCGTTCCGTCTTCTTGTGTTTGACTCTTCCAAGGCCGAGTCACGCCAGCAAAATTTCCACTGGTTTTTGGTTGGATTTTGATATTATTATTATTATTATTATCATTATTATTATTAGTAGTAGTAGTAGTAGTAGTAGTAGTAGTAGTAAAATTATTTTTATTATTATTATTATTATTATTATTACTTTACTAGCCTATTTACTTATAATACTTAATTACTAGACTGACTCAAGATCACTATATTTTATATTGTCAGTATTATAACATCTATCAAATGTACTGACTGACTAAATTAACGTACTGACTATTCACTTTTGCATTCTGATTTTTGTTTTATTTAACTGACTTTTACTTAGTTACAGTACTTATTCACTTTTGACTGACTGACTGGCTGACTGACCGATTTGACTGACTGACTGGCTGACTGACCGATTTGACTGACTGACTGGCTGACTGACTGACTGATTGGCTAAATGACTGACTGACTGACCGACTGGCTAACTGACTGACTAACTGACTGACTGAATGGCTGACTTGACTGACAGATTGACCGACTTGACTGACTGACTGGCTAACTAACTGACTGACTGACTGACTAACTGTCTGACTGACTGACTGAGTGCCTCCACTTGAGTGTTTTATCGTGATACCAATATCTCTCTTCCAACGTCAGTTGTTTGGCATCGATCAACGGAAGAGCAATAACTGAATACACAGTGCTCTCTCTCTCTCTCTCTCTCTCTCTCTCTCTCTCTCTCTCTCTCTCTCTCTCTGTATGCATGTATATACTGTATATACAGTATATATACAGGGTGTTCCAGTAATGCTTTTCATAAATTATATGGTGGACTCATCAGACAAAAATAAGAATAAATTACTCTATGAACATGAGGTTGAGTATTTATAATAACGGAGTTATTACACGATTTAAGTTAACGATAGATACAATGACATTCAGTCCAAGGGGTAATGTTGCCATTTTAGTGGATTAATATCCATTTGGCCTTCGCTATCGCTTGCTAGCCTCAAGATAGTGATCAGCAGCGATCTGACTTGTCGGTAGAAAAATATGTCCGGCTTCGCCGGATTTGATTATCCTACCGAAAACATCAGCTCGCTACCGCTCGCTAGCCTGAAGAGAGAACGCCGATTGGATACTGCTCACTATCTTGAGGCTAGCAAGCTATAGCGAAGGCCAAATGGATATAATCCACTAAAATGGCAACATTACCCCTTGGACTGAATGGCATTGTATCTATCGTTAACTTAAATCGTGTAATAACTCCGTTATCATAAATACTCAACCTCATGTTCACAGAGTATTGTATTCTTATTTTTGTCTGATGAGTCCACCATATAATTTATGAAAAACATTACTGGAACACCCTGTATATATATATATATATATATATATATAATATATATATATATATATATATATATATACAGTATATACAGTATATATATATATACAGTATATATATATATATATATATATATATATATATATATATATATATATATATATAAACACACAATATTTATGTGCGTGTGTTAGCCTGCCTGGTTCATCTATCTGCTTAATTTATATATATATGAATCTACCTATCTCCCTATAGTCTATTTGTTATAACCTGGAGAATTTGCACTTGGCTTTTTTTAACTTTAGAACCCTACTTTGAGGTGATTGGCTGATGGTACACTCGGATACCATAGTCTCTAGCCCACTCATAAATATTCCTGGACTTCACCTTTTTCTAATTATGGAAGTACAGCTCTGGAAACGAATTCATGAATATTATTTTCTATGCATCAAGTACAAACCTATATTTATCACTTAATGAAAAGCAAGTTCTATCAAAAAGTCAATCTAAATGCATAAAGAACATCATAGGGTTTCCACGAATTCTTCTGAGTGGGTTACAGACTATGGCATCCGAGTGTTCAGTGTCAGAATAACATCTGTCAGTAGGTAAGTCAAACACGAGACATACTCATCAGCCAATCAGCTTGTAATAGGGTTTCTAGCCCAAAGTGAGCAACCACACTTCTGTCCAATACACCATTTTTGCTCTGTCACTCTTTCAACTTTGGAGGAGACACTTGTTACGGACAGCTTTGCCTTTTGTCTCCTTCATACACACACAAAACAAGTGCAAATTCGCCAGGTAATATATTATAGTTATCCATTTATCTAACCCCAAATATCTCTGTATGTCTGTTTGTTTGTGTGTCTGCTCTCTACCCACCGTCAGCTGTTTCCATTAATCTAGGGAAATGGCAGTAACTCGATAGACTTCCCCTGGTCTCTTCTTGTCTGCCCTCACTCACACTCATACTCTCTTTCACTCACTCACATACACACACACACTCTCTCTCTCCCTTTTTTGTAGTTTTTTTTAATTATGGTTTCGTCTTACATTTTCTTCTTGCTAAATGTTGTTTATTCTAATTCTGCTTACGTAGGACCTTTAGGTATTTAAGGGGTACAATTATCCCATTTAACCCTATAGGCCTAACTGCCACTGTTTGTTCCTAACCTGATTAAGTTAGTCTAACGATAGCTGGAACGAATCAGTTACATCCCTCTAATGTAGAAATGATGAGCGAAGAATGTAACTAAAATCGTGGTTTTCTTCCCCGCAGACTTGTTCCCGGTAAGACGCTGAACCGAACAAAACGATGGGGTGAGTGTTAAAGTTACATATACATTGTTGGTAATTACTGCATAATTTAGTGGTAGGATATATGCAGAGGGTACATTGTTGGTAATTACTGCATCATTTAGTGGTAGGATATATGCAGAGGGTACATTGTTGGTAATTACTGCATAATTTAGTGGTAGGATATATGCAGAGGATACATTGTTGGTAATTACTGCATAATTTAGTGGTAGGATATATGCATAGTACATTGTTGGTAATTACTGCATTATGTATTAGGATATATGCAGATTATTACAGTGTTGGTATTATTACTGCATAATTTAGTGGTAGGATATATGCAGAGGATACATTGTTGGTAATTACTGCATAATTTAGTGGTAGGATATATGCAGAGGGTTGATGATAAGGGTTTTAAAAGGTTATTTTGTATTATTATTACTGTATTATTATTACTGTATTATTTCTAATGAAACGAGTTTTTTTAATTGTTTTACTGGTTGTTTTCGACATAATGTGTATTATATTATCCAGTGTATTCTTAGACTTAACCCTTTGGAGCTCTGACGCGTTTTAGCAGTTTATTTTGGCTATCATTAGATGATTTTATGCAGCTTAGGAAGGATCTGTGGGTATTAAAAGGGTAAAGAATCTCTCAATCAACCCTCGGACTTCCATATACTCTTCCTAATCTGAATAAAATCGTCTAATAATTACCAGAAAACAAAACAGAAATGCGTATTGGAGCTTGAAAGGGTTAAGTAGAGTACTTCCACTCAGTCTCTAATAGTTAACAATTGGTGTTATATATAAAGGGAGTTTGTTCTACACAGCAAGTGGACAAATAATTGAGTTAATATCTTACAGCCTGTCATGGTCTAGTAAGGTTAGTGCTGACAGTTGATTTTTCAACATATAATGTTTAGCTATATTGTTCTTTACCGTCAACTTATATATATATATATATATATATATATATATATATATATATATATATATATATATATATATATATATATTTGTTATGTGGTTGCTTTACCGTACTTACTGTATATGTATTTGTTATGTGGTTGCTTTACCGTACTTACTGTATATGTATTTGTTATGTGGTTGCTTTACCGTACTTACTGTATATGTATTTGTTATGTGGTTGCTTTACCGTACTTACTGTATATGTATTTGTTATGTGGTTGCTTTACCGTACTTACTGTATATGTATTTGGTATGTGGTTGCTTTACCGTACTTACTGTATATGTATTTGGTATGTGGATGCTTTACCGTACTTATATGTATTTGGTATATGGCTGCTGGGGACTAATGAGACTGGATATACACAGTTCCCTAAGCTATCCTTTCGTAAATGGTTAACAGACTTGTCCTTTGGCTGCTACGAGGATCTACTACTACTACTGAGGCTGGCCCATCCAACCCTAATTTCCACGATCAGGGAAAGCTTTTGTGAGAAGTCTCCCCTGACGGCAGTGGATTCGAACCACCAATGCCAAAGCCAGCACTTTAAGTACAGTGACTTTGTGCGTTCGGCTGCCATGACTATTAACAATGTTGTGGTATTTTGCTTGAGAGAGAGAGAGAGAGAGAGAGAGAGAGAGAGAGAGAGAGAGAGAGAGAGAGAGTCAGAGAAAGAGAGAGAAAGAGAAAGAGAGAGAGAAAGAAAGAAAGAAAGAAAGAAAGAAAGAAAGAAAGAAAGAAAGAAAGAAAGAAATAGCGAGAGAGAGAGAGAGAGAGAGAGACTCGTTATACAAAGGTCCCTGAGGGTGTTCCGTTTGAGCTCATTACCACCACCACCACCACCACCACCCCTGGCTAATGTTAACTGGCTCTCTTTCTCTCACTCACACACACACTTTATCTCTCTCTTACACGCACACACACACTCACTGTATCTCTTCTATCTCTCCATCTTCATTTCTTTCCCTCTGATGTACTCACTCCCAGCACAAGTATATTAATATATTTGTTTCCATCTATTATTATGTATATATGTTATCTATCTATCCATACATCTAAATTTAACTGGCTACCTATCTATCTATGTATTACTATATATAAATACTTCTATATGTTATCTATCTATCCATACATCTAAATTTAACTGGCTACCTATCTATCTATGTATTACTATATATAAATACTTCTATATGTTAACTATCTATCCATACATCTAAATTTAACTGGCTACCTATCTATCTATGTATTACTATATATAAATACTTCTATATGTTATCTATCTATCCATACATCTAAATTTAACTGGCTACCTATCTATCTATGTATTACTATATATAAATACTTCTATATGTTATCTATCTATCCATACATCTAAATTTAACTGGCTACCTATCTATCTATGTATTACTATATATAAATACTTCTATATGTTATCTATCTATCCATACATCTAAATTAACTGGCTACCTATCTATCTATGTATTACTATATATAAATACTTCTATATGTTATCTATCTATCCATACATCTAAATTTAACTGGCTACCTATCTATCTATGTATTACTATATATAAATACTTCTATATGTTATCTATCTATCCATACATCTAAATTTAACTGGCTACCTATCTATCTATGTATTACTATATATAAATACTTCTATATGTTATCTATCTATCCATACATCTAAATTTAACTGGCTACCTATCTATCTATGCATTACTATATACAAATATACTTCCAATACTTTTCACCACGTATAAGATCCTTTGGCTGTGTCCCATGTTTTGCCTCTCAGTGGGGAATTTCATCCTGGGTGCCCGGTGTGAGTTACGTCTATAATATGTCTCGCCTATATGTTATTACCAGGCCCCACGACGTATTATTAAACTTTATATCGCCTATATGTTATTACCAGGCCCCACGACGTATTATTAAACTTTATATCGGGGGGGCTTCCTTTAACCCTATTTTCGTCCATTTTTATAGGTTAGTGTTACACGATTATTTAGCTTCAAGGCAAGGTGAAATTAATGTGGTTCCTTTATATATATATATACAGAGAGAGAGAGAGAGAGAGAGAGAGAGAGGGGGGGGGGATTTGCTTTCATTCTTTCATTATGACAGTCGTAGAGAGAAACAATGTCGTAGCTATTTGTAGTGTTCGTGGGAGTTCCGACTATAATATTGTATATGTGAACATTGTATAGTATTACTGCTCAGGAAGATATATTATTTACCTATTTAGGCCCTACTTAGGTATTTGTTTAACTATTTACTTTCATTATGAGGGTTTTAGGTAAAGGAGACATTGTTTGTCGTTTTAGTGTCTATCCATTAATTTATAATATTTGTCTACTACAGTACATATTATTACTGTCTAGGATGAACTATTATGTTGGGTTGAAGTATAAACACATGAGGTTCTTTTTTTCGATATTTCATCAGTGTTTTAAGATTAGATTGTAGTTTTGTCTTGTCGAGCTCCACTAAGATTTCAAAAATTAAATTAATCGATTCTTAGTATAAACGTAAATAAATCATGCACATAAACACACACATATACGTAATCGGTGTGTGTTATTTTGATATAGTGAATATATGTATATCGTAGCAGGTTAATTACGGTACTACAGTAATTCTATTATAGATAGGACAATTAAATGGCTCGTATTGCGATAGGGTTTAAAGTTCTAATAAACAACATCATCAACCATCATATCAACGTATATTGGTATTCTAATGGGTACAATACATCATCAACCATCATATAAACGTATATTTGTATTCTAATGGATACAACACATCATCAACCATCATATAAACGTATATTGGTATTCTCCTAATGGATACAATACATCATCAACCATCATATAAACGTATGTTTGTATTCTAATGGGTACAATAAAGTGTTACCTAATATTATCGCGTGTATGGAAATTATGTTGTTTTTAGGATCGAGGCTAAGGCTTTCAGAAAATATGTATTAGGTAGTCTTTAAACGTCATTTTCTTTCAGTTATGCTTTAAAGAAAATGTTCCTTTTGGGACTAACTAAATCATATTTTTAACCCCACATAACACTGAAAGTCACAGCTTTATTATGAAGGTTTGGTTAGGTTAGTATTTACCTTTACGTTAGGTATCGTTCAATAAATACCCAGAGGGTAATTATACCGTTCCAAGTTGTTAAAGTTATAGGGTGGATCTCAGATGTGCCCATATGTTGTGTCGTATCAAGGTAAATTCTGGTTTTATGTTCAAATAAACACTACACATTCATAAAAAAACTTGGCATTAACTAGGATTACGGGGGTAGAGTAAAATTTTACCTACAATAATCGTGTGCTTCTATGTGCGTGTAAACACATTTCTTTTAGTATGACTGTTAAGGCTTTGAGGACAAATGTATTAGTTATCCTTTAAATGTAATTTTCTTTCAGTAAGATTTTAAAGAAAACGTGCCTTTTGGACTAACTAAATCATATTATTGACCCCATAACTCTCAAAGCACTTGCACTCACAGTAGGAAGGTCATATACTGTATATATACTATAATTCCTATACCACCTTTCTAAACTGCTCCTGTGATACCACCTTTATATATTATTGGTTATACAAATGTAAAGAAAGGCAATGTTATCAATTTCTGCCAGGTTAGATCAAATACACTTACAAACTTTGTCCTCACTTAAAAATATGTTTTATGGGACAGAGCATTGCTTTGTTGCTTATTCTGCAAACAGATAAACCTTTTCAGAAGTGTGAGATCTACACATACAAACACATCAAACGAATATACTGTACATTTGAGTAAACATTATTGGTTGCATAGCTGCAATAGTATCGTTGTATGATTCTGTGTTGTTAACACATAGATACATACATACATACACACATACATACAAACATACATATACAATGGCACATAAATAAATCATTATTTATTTTCATCAATACAATCAATTTCAAAATTAATTATAGCTAAAAGGATATTCAAACAAATCATTGTAATAATTTAATATATTTGTGCATCAAAATCGGAAAGTAAATCACACTACCAGTGGTATATCAGAAAGAAACTCGAATTAGGGACACATGCTTTAAGCTAAGTAAATGCACAATATTTTCATTAACAATTAATTAGTCACTAATATTTTAATGAAGCCAAGTTATATCTTCGTTAACCTTGATTAGTTCTATATATTTTTTCAGGAACAATTATTTATAATGTTGAACATCATTAAAGTTCAGCTTCTGAATCATACGTCTCATGTCTTGACCCCTTCTGTACCGGCGACGTCTTTTGTATTTAATTTCAGCTACAGTTAGACGATTTTAAGTAGCTTAGGAAGGATGTATGGTGGCTAAAATTATTAATTGAGATAGTGTGTAACTTTGTATTTGGTAGATGTCCTTCCTAAGTTGAATACAATCGTTTACTAGTTACCAAGATATAATGAAAAGTACATCACCGGTAAAGGAGGGGTTAATATTTTGGTCATTGCAGTGAACTTGTTATTGAATCTATTTATATTGGACCACTGAAACAATGTTCTTGATTCTCTAACTAGTTGCTGTTGTTATTGACATACAGTATTACACTGATCCTTTCCATGTGTTTAAAGCTTAGGTTCAAAGAAGCAAAACAGTCAAAGGGTTAATTGAGATAGTCTTTACCTTATTAATTCCCACAGATCCTTCTTAAACTGTATACAATCGTCTAATGATAGCCAGAATAAACTGTCAAAAGGCGTCATGATCCTCAAGGGGTTAACATGTACGCTAGAGGTTGGCTTCAACATACTTATACCCTGTTCCAAACAAGTAGACCAAAACTCGTGAACATTAAGGGGGCCCACCTCGCTTTTGTTCCTCTTTCTCGCCCTCTCTCTTTGGCTTGTATCCATTTGGTCCCATTTAGCCTACTGTTTTTAGACGTTTACCCCATCCAGGTGTCAATGTATATATATATATATATATATATATATATATATATTTTGTTGACAGCAAGCTAAATGTGTACATTTTTCGATAGAAAAATTTGCCGGATTTTTCCATACAATGACGGCTCGCTATCGCTCGCCAGGAAGAAATCGACACCTGAATGGGGATAAACGTCTTAAAACAGTTGGCTGAATGGGGCCGAATGGATACAAGCCAGGGAAAGAGAGAAAAGGAGAAAAAGATCTAAAAAGCCGGTGACCCCTCTTAACCTCCATAACAACTCATAAACGACTAGAGTAATCGAGCTAACATTTCTACTATTTGGGAAAGGTCGGCCGGGGAATAGTTGTGGAAATGTACAGCCCGTTTGTTCTAGCCCTTTTTGAGTTACAGAGGTTAGGGTTGAGGAGTTCTGGCCTACCTATTTTGAACAGGGTATGACCGTGTCGCAGGCGATGATCGTATCAACACGGATCTTGTTATGGTCTGCAAAGAAAAATAAACACGTTACAATCATTAAAGGGGTAGTGCTTATTTTTCGGTATATATATATATATATATCGTTATATTATTTTTTGGTATATATATATATCGTTATATTATTTTTTGGTATATATATACAGTATATCGTTATATTATTTGTTGGTATATATATATATCGTTATATTATTTTGTGTCCTCGCTAGACCCCATCAAGCTTAAAAAAATACTCCCTAGACCCTTTTTCAAGATAAATTTGTAAAAAAAATCGGATGTCGCGGCCAAAGGCCGGTCCCTCATAAATGTACAGGCTTGCTTTCGCTCGCCTGGAAATAATCGATTGCTAAATTGAACGACCTTTAGTGCCATTTAGGTGTCGATTATTTCCTGGCGAGCGATAGCGAGCCTGCAATTTTAAGAGGAATCGGCCTTCGGCCGGGACTTTTTTCTACCGAAAAATGTAGAAATTTATCTTGAAGGGGGGTCTAGGGGGTGTTGTTCTAAGCTTGATGGAGGTCTAGGGAGGAAACTATAAAAATATATGAATAAATGAATTAATAGACCAAACAAACGGTCATTCTCCCCTTAACACGTTGCACCAGATAGTGTTACCAGGTATCCTAGACCTAGGCTTGGCTTCAGCATACTTCCCCACACAACTTACTCAGCTTAGGCGTCGCAGAGTTTTTCCGCGCACTTCCTGTTCTTATCTGCAAAGAGGCACAAACACATTACAATCAGTAAATACAGTATATTATCATAAACAACATTAATTTAGCTATTTACACAGTTCAAATCAGTAACATGAACAATCTAGAATCCTTCACACATATTCTCTGATTCAAGTCCGAATCAAAGTAGTTCATTAACCCTTTGAGGATCAGGACGCGTTTTGACAGTTTATTCTGGCTATCAATAGACGACTTCATACAGCTTAAGAAGGGTCTCTGGTACTTAGGAGTAAAAACCATCTCAATCAACCCTCCGATTTCTATATACCCTTCCTAATCTGAATAATATCGTCCAATAATAGCCAGAAAACCACCGAAAAGTATTGCGGCATCGATCCTCAGAGGTTTAAGTGGATTCAACTAGTGAAAACGGGAAATAAGTTACAATTCTTCAGCTGTTTATACTATCTATAGCCTGTACTTTGACTTCACTCAAGTGAAGGTCTATCTATCTATCTATTACGGACGCCTTACTCCCTTTAATGAGGGTGGCCATACACAAAATGCCCCAAGCGGACCTATCCCCTGTAAATAGGACAACCCATGCCAGTTTACTGTAGGACTTACAGGATTGACCACTCAATTTAGGGTCCGTCAAACTCTGAGGCCTTCTATGTATCTTTTTGGCACTATTTTTCAACAGTGGTGGGTGGATAGTCCATCCACTAACCTGCTTCACCCTTAGGTAAGCAGTATGGATTTGTATAAGGTTTACTCTCCTAGACACGGTTGCCGACCAAGGCTGACGAGTCCCATCCACCCGGATTTTGATAAGGTGGTCACCCCTAGATGGGTTGCCGACCAAGGTTAACTAGTCCCATCTACCCATACTGTTTATAGCCTGTACTTTGAAAGGTACTTAATATTATTTTCTATGTGAATGAAGGAGACAAAAGGCAGAGCTGCGTGAAGGCATTTCTGGGCATTCATCCAATATAATCACACCTCTGTTTTACCTATCATTGAAAGTGTTTGATTCAAAATTTGGATGGCATTAATTATGATGATTAAGATTATGATGATGAATACCTTTTCCATCAATAAATGCCTTTTTGTTTGCCTTTTTTGTAATTTATAAATGCCTTTTTGCCTGCTTATTATAGTGTTTTTTTAGTGCCATAACTTCCGGTCTTTATTAAATCATCAACAATACTTACTTGGGATGCAGCAGATGCAGCCAGGAAAATTGCACTCACAGCGGGACAGCAAGTACTTTGGAGGGCAACCACAGGTATCATTCACACAATATCCATCCAGTTTAGCGCAGGTCGAGTTCGCCGAGGCTCTAAAAGAGATATTTAATACTGGAAGAACTACTTAATAATCACTTTGCATTCGGCATACCAATATAGTTTAATATAAAAAAGGTGTATGGAAATCAGAGGGTCAATTAAAATCAGATAGTTACTAAAATGTATAAAATCATCTAATCTTAGCCAGAGTGTCTTAATTAAATATCTAGGAGGAGTGATAAGCATGGATGCAGGTGTGGAAATGGAGGTACGACAGAGTGTGTGAAGGAAGGAGAGTGTTCGGAGGAATGAGAAGTATGTGGAAGGTGAGAAATCTCGTAATGAAAGCTAAAAGTGCAATGTATCAAGGGATAGTTATACCAACAGTGATGTAGATTAGGAAGTGTATATGGAAGTCAGAGGGTTAATTGAGAGAGTCTTTACTCTTATAGTTCCCACAGATCCTTCCTAAATTGTATTAAATCATCTAATGATAGCCATAATTAACTGAAAATGCGTCATAATCTTCAAAGGCTCAGAGTCTCAGTAAAATTAATCACCAAAGAGATAGTGGGTGGTGTCAAACAGGAGCAATTTTGCGTTATAACGCAGGTTCGAATCTCGGTAGATCACATATATTCTTTCATTAATTTCATTGGAGGTGTTTGGTGTTGGGGTGACATTAATTAAAAAAAAAAAAAAAACAAAAAAAAAAAAATATATATATATACTGTATATATTGATTTTAGTTTACTCCCTAGACCTTTATCAAGCATAAAAAAAAAAAAAAAAAAAAACTTCGATATAAATGTGTACAATGTTCTGGCACCTAGAATTATAGGCTCGCTATCGCTCGCCAGGAAAAATCGACACCTAAATGGCACGAAAGGTCTTTATATTGACAAAGACATGGGACGAAGCGTCTTAAAATCGCCAAACTAATGGAATGAACGTATTAATATCTCAAAGCTAATGGGACTAAACACGAGGGATAAAAAGTACCAACCTCCCCCTCCAGCCACCATCAGTCAGAGTTTCCCGATATTATTATACATTGTTTACTTAAGGGGAGGTTTCCACTTGAGGATTTTTTTCTTGACCCCTTTCTCCCTGATGTTTAACCCCATTGCTTTTGATATTATAAAACGTTTGCCCCATTAGTTTAGCGATTTTAAGAACTTTCACCCCATATTAAGACCTTTCGTGCAATTCAGGTGTCGATTTTATCCTGGCGAGCGATAGCGAGCCTGTAATTTAAGAGGAACCGGCCTTTGGCCGGGAAATTTTTCTACCGAAAAATGTACAAATTTATCTTGAAAGGGACTCAAGGGGGTGTAATTTTAAGCTTGATGGAGGTCTAGGGAACAAACTAAATACCTCCCCTTAATGTTATCGTCATGGTCGTAAGGTCTTGAATAGCTCATGTCACCGTGCCATGTATTTGTCTCCTTCGTCACCAGCACCATTAACCCCTTTCTGCACCATGACGTCGTTTTCATTCTCTTCTGGTTACCATTAAACGATTTTCTCAAGTTTATAATCTACCTCTACGCCTAAAATGGGTAAATACGATCTCAATAAACCCGTTGAATATCATAGGTCCTTCTGACACTGCGTAAAGCGTCTAACTTTATCCAGGATCAAAGGCCAAAACTATCGGCCACTGATTCTATCTATCTATTGCCGAAGGGGTGGCCACGAACGAAACGCCCCCATGCACCTCTGTCCCCAGTCAGTCGAGGCCCCTCCTCTCATCCAACACTGCTTTCACGCGTATACTTTTTAACTCCATCCTTCCACCTCCCTCGGTCTACCTCTTCCTCTCTATCCTTCCACCTCACTCTCGTACACTCTCTTAGTCATTACCTCGCTTCCCATACATTCCACATGGCCGAACCATCTCAAGGTGTTCCATTTTACACTTAATTACCGATATATATTCTGTTGTTAAGGGAAGATTTCCACTTGAGGGATATTTTTCTGGACCCGTTTCTCCCTCATGTTTAGCCCCATTGCTTTTGAGATTTTAAGACGTTCGCCCTAGTAGTTTGGACATTTTAAGATATTTTGCCCCATTTCTGTCAATTTTAAGACCTTTCGTGCCATTATGGTGTCGATTTTTTCCTGGCGAGCGATAGCGAGCCTGTAATTTAAGAGCAACCGGCCTCCGGCCGGGAAATTTTTCTACCGAAAAATTTACAAATTTATCTTGAAAGGGGTCTATGGGGGTGGTAAGGGTAAAAAATGGTATGGTGGTGGTTCAGAGTAATGGTATGGTGGTGGTTCAGAGCTCATCTTACCGATATATATTCTGTTGTTAATGGTATGGTGGTGGTTCAGAGCTCATCTTACCGATATATATTCTGTTGTTAATGGTATGGTGGTGGTTCAGAGCTCATCTTACCGATATATATTCTGTTGTTAATGGTATGGTGGTGGTTCAGAGCTCATCTTACCGATATATATTCTGTTGTTAATGGTATGGTGGTGGTTCAGAGCTCATCTTACCGATATATATTCTGTTGTTAATGGTATGGTGGTGGTTCAGAGCTCATCTTACCGATATATATTCTGTTGTTAATGGTATGGTGGTGGTTCAGAGCTCATCTTACCGATATATATTCTGTTGTTAATGGTATGGTGGTGGTTCAGAGCTCATCTTACCGATATATATTCTGTTGTTAATGGTATGGTGGTGGTTCAGAGGTCATCTTACCGATATATATTCTGTTGTTAATGGTATGGTGGTGGTTCAGAGCTCATCTTACCGATATATATTCTGTTGTTAATGGTATGGTGGTGGTTCAGAGGTCATCTTACCGATATATATTCTGTTGTTAATGGTATGGTGGTGGTTCAGAGGTCATCTTACCGATACATATTCTGTTGTTAATGGTATGGTGGTGGTTCAGAGCTCATCTTACCGATATATATTCTTTACTTACTCGGTGCATCCTCGTAACTGCCTTTCCATGGTGGCGTCTCCTTCGTCCAAATCATTAAGCTGCTGGAGTAAAACAAATTACATCAATAGCAAACCCTTTCAGTACCGGCGACGTCAGTTTAATATATTCTGGCTACTATTAGATGATTTTATTCCGTTTAAAGTGGGCCTTTAACACTTAATAGGCTTGCAAGTATCTCACTTAACCATTATTACCAACATAAATCCGTCATAACTGCACACAATCGTCTACGAATAGATGGAATAAATTGATCTCGAAGGAGGTATTTAGGATGGTGTTTCTTTAAGGGGAGGTATTTAGTTTATTCCCTAGACCGACCTCCATCAAGCTTAAAATTAAACCTCCTTGACCCCCTTTTAAGATTTATTTGTACATTTTTCGGTAGAAAAATGTCCCGGCCGAAGGCCGATGCCTCTTAAAATACAGGCTCGCTATCGCTCGCCAGGAATAAATCGACACCTAAATGGTAAGAAAGGTCTTAAAATTGACAGAAATGGGGCGAACTTTCTTAAAATCGCCAAACTAATGGGGTGAACATCTTAAAAACTCAAAAGCAATGGGGCTAAACATGAGGGAGAAAGGGGTAAAGAAAAAAATCCCTCAAGTGGAAATCTCCCCTTAAGCTCGATAGTGGTCTAGGGAGGAAACTAAAACAAATATACATACTGGTAAAATATAACAAATAAATAAACATATAAACTAACGTCCCCTTAACCTCCGGAACTCAAAAAGCACAAGAGTAATCGAGTTATTTGTTCCACCAATTAGCCTTATTCCAACATCCCTTCCAAGACCAAAGAAGAATAAGACCCGGTTGATTTCGGCAGTCTCATTGTTTCGTATTTATAACTTCACAACCATACATATTTCCAAGGCCTGTTACATTACTATAGTACGGATCTATTATTACAAGCACTTAAGGGGAGGTATTTAGTTTGTTCCCTAGACCTCCATCAAGCTTAAAATTACACCCACTTGAGTCCCTTTCAAGATATGTTTGTACATTTTTCGGTAGAAAAATTTCTGAAGGCCGGTTCTTCTTAAATTACAGGCTCGCTATCGCTCGCCAGGATAAAAATTGACACCTGAATGGCACGAAAGGTCTTAATATGGGGTGAAAGTTCTTAAAATCGCTAAACTAATGGGGCAAACGTTTTATAATATCAAAAGCAATGGGGATAAACATGAGGGAGAAAGGGGTCAAGAAAAAAATCCCTTAAGTGAAGATCTCCCCTTAAAGAATATTCAGAATATGTATAAGCTCAGAGATAACCTGAGCTGAATATGTGCTCAAGTGATCCAAATATCGTGGGTTCAGCGCAAGTCACAAACGATTGTTAATGTAATTATGGGTGTACTATGTTAATACATGTTGTGCAGTAATACAACAATATCCATAGATCACTTTACCACCACGATAATACTGACACACTTTGGATTCAGGCTGCTCTGTTAAGAAATAAAAACATTTGGCAATCCATAGCGCTTGTCGGCGTTGCCACATTCGTATGTAACAAAATGGAGAGGTTTCGTACCTATGTATACAGTACATATAGAGAGAAAATATTTAATTATTCTTGCACTTAGATCATGTATTGATCAGAAAATAGTCATAGATTGAGTTACTACAGATGCGTGAGTTCTCACATATACTCGAGTCTTGTACTTAACCTTTAACGGTCTTGATGGTGTAATGGTTTGAGTGTTTGAGATCTGTATGTAGTAACCCAGGTTCGAATCCCGGGTCGATCACATGTTTTCATTAATTTCATTGGGAGGTGTTTGGTGTTGGGAGTGAAATGAATAAATTAGATTATTCCCAAATAAATGTACCTGCAGCGTGATTTGGAAGATAAGCAGTGATAAAATAGCCTCTTGACCGTAATCTCCAAAATGTCTTTGTTTGAACAGTTGGCCAAATATGTCGTGTAGCCGCTGTCATTACGTTTTGCTCTCTGTGTGCTGTATTAATGTCTGTCAGATGTTGAATAGGGTGTGTAAAGACAGGAACATGTGTGTATATCTCACTCGAAGCAATGAATTTATGCTTAGATAGTGCTGATACAAACTATTGATCGAATTATACATGGTGCCGCAAATAATTTATTTAGCCGACTGTACCTTTTTACTTAGTACCGCCACGGGATCCAGATGGCGTTAGGTGTAATTGAAACATGGCTATTTGGGAAGAGTCAACCAAGGAGTACTTGTGGACACTTACAGCTCCTTTACTTTAGCCCTTTTTTCAGTTACCGAGGTTAGTGTTCACGATGTCTGGTCCAAGGTCCATAGATACATAGATGTATCAATGAACCTTGGTCTGGTCTACCTAGAATGAATGAACGGTAGCGCTAATAAGTCGTGTCTCGGTTTTCATTGCGTTTGGCTGGCTTTGTGCTGTATTAATGTCTGCCAGATGTTGAATAGGGTGCGTAAGTGTAGGAACATGTTTGTATATCTCACTCGAAATGAATAAATCAAGTCTATTTATTACCGATGCCAATTATTGATCAAAATATACTTGGTACGGATACATGACTTATAGGGCCGACTGTACTATATAGCTGAAGAGACTGACCTTGACATGGCAGCTCACCAACACAACACCCATCACCAAGAACACCATCATGGCTGTCTTCATCTTGTTCACAGAAGGGAGGCTTTACCGTACACTGAAAAACAAGTAAATATAGAAATAAATGTTATTATGTTAAGCGCGTTGTACAAAGCTAATTAACATACATATACAAGTTCAAAGAAGAGGCATACATGGATTTGTTTCATTATTATTATCATTATATATATATATATATATATATATATATATATATATATATATATATATATATATATATATATATATATATATATAGTATTAGGGCAGATTAACCCTTTGAGGATTATGACGCGTTGTGACAGTTTATTCTGGCTGTTATTAGACAAGTTCTGGAAAGCCCTCTAGTAGTCAAAAGGGTAAACACTATCTCAATCCTCCCTCTGACTCCCACAATCCTCCCTCTGACTCCCACAATTCCTTCCCAAGCTGAATAATATCCTGGAATGATAGCCAGAATAACATATCAAAACGCGTCATAACCCTCAAGCGGTTATGAACAAAGTTAAGGGGAAGTTTTTAGTTTGTTTCCTACTCCTCCAGCAATCTTAAAAATTCACCCCCTTGACCCCCTTTCAAGATAAATTTGTAAATTTATCGGTAGAAAAATTTCCCGGCCAAAGGCCGGTTACGCTTAAAATACAGGCTCGCTATCGCTCGCCAGGATAAAATCGACACCTAAATGGCACGAAAGGTCTTAAAATTGACAGAATGGGGTGGAAATTCTTAAAATCGCCAAACTAATGGGGCGAACATTTTAGAATCTCAAAAGCAATGGGGATAGACATGAGGGAGAAAGGGGCAAATAAAAAAAATCCCTCAAGTGGAAATCTCCCCTTAAATTTCACAGAAACAGAAGATACCCAAATTATATGTTGTTCAATCCAAGTAAAGTAATGCTAAAGTTTACTGTTGCAATGGTAAACTAAAGATAAGAGGGAAGTCTCGTTGCAACCAAAGAGACACAGAGTGAAACATTTTCCCCTTAATGTTTATAACCTAATATTAAATGTTAGGTTGGCAAAATGAGAAAACATTAAAGTTTCACCTCAAGAGGAATAGAAGCTTTGGTGTGTGTGAAGACCCCGGTGGTGGTTATTAATTAAGGAAGTGATGTGAGAGTGCAGCTCCTACACCTCAGCGCATATATTAGCCTTGGACTGAACACCTGTGACTGGCAATAGTTTTCAGATTGTTTCAACCTGTTTTATTTACATTCGCGACAATTGACGAGCGTGGTGTTCTTCCATCGCCTCTTACATGATCACATACACAATAATGAAGTAGTATATACCATTGTGACCTACTTATTTATACATCAGTGATCCATATAAATTAGTTAACAAAATAGAAAATGGTAGCTAGTCCTCCCCCAGCCAATCACAGTTCAACACCCACATAGCCAAATAAACATGCGTGCCGTTATCTTTCTAATTTAAATGCCATATACAAATTAATGCACATATACCTCAGATATGCACAGTGGACTGATTTAATTATTTGTGTATGCTTGCTTTAACCCTTTGAGGATTATGATGCATTTTGGCAGTTTATTCTGGCTATAGAAGTCAGAGGTTTCATTGAAATAGGCTTTACCCTAATAATTCCCACATATCCTTTCTAAACTGTATAAAATCGTCTAATGGTAGCCAGCATAAACTGTCAAAATCCGACCTGGTCCTCAAGGAGTTAACCCGTTCAGTACCAGGGACGTCCCTTTCTTCATATTCTGGGAACTATTAGGCGATTAGATTCAGCTTAGGAAGGGCCTCTAGCAATAATAAGGCTTCAAACTATCTCAACCAACCCTTTCAACTACCACAGATCCCTCCTAAGCTGCATAATAGTGTCTAACTATAGCTAGCATGAAATATATCACACGTCGCTGGTATTCAAAGGGTTAATATTAATTCCCGCAGATCGTTCCTAAGCTGTATAAAATCGTCTAATGGTAGCCAGAATAAACCGTCAAAATGCGAAATAAACATGCGAGCCTTTATCTTTCCAATGTAAATGTTATCAGCAAATTAAAGCACACATTCCTCAGAGACTGTATTTAATTATTTGTCTATGATTGCTTTAAGGAAGCCCACCTCGCTTTTTGTTTTCTCTTTCTCTTCCTCTCTCTTTGGCTTGTATCCATTCGGCCCCATTCAGCCTACTGTTTAAGACGTTTACCCCCATCCAAGTGTCAATATTTTCCTGGCGAGCGGTAGCGAGCCAGCATATACTGTATATATTTTTGTTTTGACAGCAAGCTAAATTTTTCGATAGAAAATGGTTCTGGCGAAGCCGGATTTCTCCATACAATGCTGGCTCGCTATCGCTCGCCAGGAAGAAAGCGACACCTGGATGGGGATAAACGTCTTAACACAGTTGGCTGAATGGGGCCAAATGGCTAAAAGCCAGGGAAAGAGAGAAAAGGAGAGAAAGCTAACAAAAAGCCGGTGACCCCCCCCCCCCCTTAACCCTTTGAGGATTATGATGCATTTTGACAGTTTATTCTGGCTACCATTAGACGATGTTAGAAAGTTTAGAAAGGATTTGTGGGAATTATAAGCGTAAGGCCTATTTCAATTAACCCCCTGACTTCTACACCATTCCTAATCTTACCTTTGGATACCTTTGGATGTGTTCGCCGCTCCTCTAGCGGCACCAAGGAGCGCGACGCCCCTCGTTATGGGTGGTGATTTGGTGCAGTACTGTTTGAAGCGACAGCTCGCTCTGAATAAAATTGTGTACTAATAGCCAGCATCTATCTATCTATTGCCTGACGCCGTGATCCCCGAAGGGGTGGCCACGAACGAACCGCCCCCATGCACCTCTGTCCCCAGTCAGTCGACGCCCCTCCCCCCAACCAGCACCACCTTCGTTCATGTACTTCCTCACTCCAGCCAGCATACAGACAGGAAATGCGTATCGATTTATTACTATTCAATATTCGGAATAACTAGAAACGAAAATAATTTTAGCGTACGAGTTAGCATTAAGGGGACAGTGGCTGTCTGTTTGGTGTATTAATTAATGTATTCATATTATATTTGTTTAGTTTCTTCCCTAGACCTCCATCAAGCTTAGAAAAACACCCCCTAGACCCCCCCTTCAAGATAGATGTGTACATTTTTTCGGTAGAAAAATGTCCTAGCCAAAGGCCGATTCCTCGTAAAATTACAGGCTCGCTATCGCTCGCCAGGAAAAAATAGACACCCAAATGGCACGAAGGGTCTTAATATTGACAAAGAAATGGGGTGAAAGGTCATAAAATCCCCACACTAATGGAACCAACGTCTTAAAATCTCAAAACTAGTGGGGCTAAACATTAGGGAGAGGGGGAGTCCAGAAAAACGGTCTGTCTCCCGTTAACAGAAGGATTTCCAAACAGTTACCCCGTCGAGGATGACGACGCGTTTTAGCATTTTCGTCTGGTTGTTATGAAACGATTTTGTACAGTTTAGGAAAGACCTCTAGTGCTAAAAGGGACGACATCTCCATTACTGTCACCATCATCACTACTACTGTCCCCATCATCGCTACCACAAACACCACCACAATCTATCTATCTATCTATATATCTGTCTATATACTCAGGCCCAATCCCCAGTTTTCCTATTTTTTTTTTTTTTAAATAATAACCCTTATTATTTGTTCTTAGTTAGTTCCCTAGACCTCCATC
This sequence comes from Paralithodes platypus, assembly GCA_032716605.1. Taxonomy (NCBI): domain Eukaryota; kingdom Metazoa; phylum Arthropoda; class Malacostraca; order Decapoda; family Lithodidae; genus Paralithodes; species Paralithodes platypus. Next base: position 8,424,234 of record CM064501.1, read on the forward strand.
AAGCTTTAAGGAGGGTGACCTGTTTTTGTTCTGTTCTGTTCTATCTTTCTCTGGCTTGTATCCATTTGGCCCCATTCAGCCTACTGTTTTAAGACGTTTATCCCCATCCAGGTGTCAATTTTTTACTGGTGAGCGGTAGCGAGCCAGCATATTTTAAAAAAAAAATTGACAGCAGGCTAACTTTGTACATTTTTCGATAGAAAAATGTCTCCGGCGAAGCCAGATCTCTTCATATAATGCTGGCTCGCTATCGCTCGCCAGGAAGAAATCGACACCTAGATGGGGATAAACGTTTTAAAATAGTTGGCTGAATGGGGCCGAATGGATACAAGCTAGAGAAAGAGAGAAAATGAGAAAATAAAGAAAGCAGGTCACCCCCCTTAAAAGACACCCCCAGACCCCTCTTCAAGATAAATGTGTACATTTTTAGATTGATTAGTATCGAAGTCGGAGGCCGGTTACTACTATATTACAGGCTCGCTATCGCTCGCCAGGGAAAAAACTCGACACCTAAAATGCACGAAAGGTCTTAATATTGACAAAGAAATGGGGCATACAATAATTATAATAATTATAATAATATTGATAATAATAACAATAATAATAATAACAATAATAATAATAATAATAATAATAACAATAATAATAATAATAACAATAATAATAATAATAATAATAATAATAATAACACTAGTAATAATATGGTCATTTTTGATTTGTAGTTTTCTTTAGGTTTTTATTTATTTATTTTATTTATTTATTTATTTGCTTGTAGGCAAAGCATCCAGTACTGGGAAACACTATTGTCTATTAAGTTAACCCCTTGAGGGTAATGACGCGTGTTGACTGTATATTCTGGCTATCATTAGACGATTGTGTACAAGTTAGGAAGGATATGTGGCAATGAACAGGGTAAATACTAGTTCAATTAAGGGGAGGTTTTTAGTTTGTTTCCTACTCCTCCAGCAATCTAAAAATGTCACCCCCTTGACCCCCTTTCAAGATAAATTTGTACATTTTTCGGTAGAAAAATGTCCCGGCCAAAGGCCGGTTCCTCTTAAATTACAGGCTCGCTATCGCTCGCCAGGATAATATCGACACCTGAATGGCACGAAAGGTCTTAATATGGGGTGAAAGTTCTTAAAATCGCTAAACTAATGGGGCGAACGTTTCATAATATCAAAAGCAATGGGGCTAAACATGAGGGAGAAAGGGGTCAAGAAAAAAATCCCTCAAGTGGAGATCTCCCCTTAAGCCTCTGACTTCCATATAGGTCTTAAAATCGCCAATCCAATGGGGCAAACTTAATAAAATCTCAAAACTAAATACACGTTTAGGTGCAACCAGCCCCTGCCATCTTGCCTTCGCAGTATGCATGGGGCTTAATTGCTCACTCATGGCTCGAAGCAGCCCCATCTCTGAAGCTGCACCGCTCCAGTGCTTATATATATATATATGATTTAGGTCTGATGATGACATATGTTAATGTCGAAACGTTACCGGTACCAGAATAAAGATGTTCGTATTTACCTTGGTGTTGCTTGCCCCTATATATATATATATATATATATATATATATATATATATATATTCAGTTTGTTCCCTAGGCCTCTATCAAGCTTATAGAAACAACCGAAAAACACTCCTTTGAGATAAATGTGTACATATTTCGGTAGAAAAAATAAAAAAAAATCCGGCCGGAGGGCGGTTCCTCCTAATTTACAGGATCGATATAGCTCGCCAGAATATAATCGACACCTAAATGGCACGAAAGGTCTTAATATTGACAAATAAATGAGGCAAAAGGTCTTACCATCGAACGTTTGAAAATCTCATAACCAATGGGGCTAAGTAAAAGGGAGAAGGTACACACACACACACATATATACATATAGATAGAGAGAGAGAGAGAGAGATACTGTAGATTGATAGAGATTGATAGATAGATAATTTTGTGAGCACAACAATTACATAATTATAAACGATTGTTAGTGTAATTCCTATACATAATTACAGTAGTTTAATTCACATAACATGATACAGCAGACCAATATTCATAATTTAGATATACATAGCTTGCTCTGTATTTTAACTCAAATACCAAACAAAATTAATAAGACACAAACACTGCGAACATATTATACACACACACGTGCAGAGAGACTTACATAGAGTTACATATATACACAGACTACACCGACCTTGCTGTCCCTACTAGATAGTCCTAACTTAATGCTAATGAGAGAGAGAGAGAGAGAGTGAGTGAGTGAGTGAGTGAGTGAGTGAGTGAGAGAGAGACAGAGAGAGAGAGAGAGAGAGTGTGTGTGTGTTGTGTAATGGCGGATATGTACATACTGGTGAATAGAGCGTCCTGATATATCCACTAATTATGAGAACAATATTCATGCTAGCGAACTAAACTTTGTAAAACACAATTCGCTATATAGCCCTGGTCTGTAGTTAATGGTGAACACAGATCGTTGTACGTGTTAAATAAGGCCATCTATGAGAACATTATATAATTAGGATGGTGACATTCGGTTCTGGCAAGGGTATATAATAACACATCGAGTTAACCCCTTCTGTACCGGCGACGTCTTTATATTTCATTCTAACTATATTTAAACGTTTTTGTGCAGTTTAAGAAGAATCTGTGATAGTAAAAAGGGTTAAGTGAGGTAGTTCGAAGCCTGTTAATTTGCTTGAGGCCCTTTCTAAGCTAAATCAAAGCGTGTAATGGTAGCCAGAATAAAGTTAAAAGTACGGGACCGGTAATGAAAGGGTTAAAGATATCCACATACCCACTACTTGGCGGTGTTATAACTTACAGCCGAGGTGAGTTTGAAAAGCCGGTATCACACGAGAGCTTTTAATAACCGTCCTGGTGGTGTAATGGTTAAGGTGGCAAAAATATGTGTGTGATAACCCGGGTTCGAATCCCGGTGGATCATATATACTTTAATTAATTTCATTGGGGGTGTGGTGGTGAGATTAATAAAAATAATAGTCAACATTCGATGATCAACATTTTTCTGGCAACATTAGTGGAATATTTGCCACTGGACTACTTATTTGGAACAGGGTATAGTAAGTGTTGTGACCAAGATATACTGCCAAAAACAAATATTGCAAGTTGAAAATTGACGGAAAAAGCGTTCGTGTGAATTCCTCTAACCAAGGAAAGCTTTGGTAACGATTATTTGGTTCATGTGGGGAGTTAATTTGTCACGAGAAATGCTGTGTGTGTGCGTTTAATATGTGTGTGTGTGTATGTTTAATGTGTGTGTGTGTCTGTGTGCGTGCGTGTGTGTGTGTGTGTTTGTGTATATGTGTGACTGGTTTGTATGTGTCTGTATAATATGTATGTATTTGATGTTGTATGTAATGCGTATGTGTTTATGCCTACGTATGTGTACTTTGCGACTCGGTGCACGTGTTGGATATTAATAATTTATCTACACATTTCTTAAGTTTGTATAGCCTCAAATGAATTCAAAAAGGTATCCAACATAAGAACATAAGAACATAAGAAAATGGGAGTCTGCAAAAAGCCGATCGGCCCATACAAGGCAATTCAATACAATTCCCTGTCACACCCAACCCCAATTACAAGGCCCAATTCACTAATACCTTGAGTACTGCCCCCACCAAAATGGTCAGGGATTAACACAAGATTACGGGGGTCTGCTGAACGCCGATTGGCCCACACCTGGTAGATCCCCCTCACACCCAACCCATCTCGTCCATATGCCTATCTAATTTTATCTTAAAGCTCCCTATCGTTCTTGATCCCACTATATCACTTGGTAGCCTATTCCACCCATCTACAACTCTGTTACCAAACCAATATTTGCCTATATCTTTTCTGAAACTAAATTTATCTAATTTGAAACCATTTGTACGAGTTCTTTCGCTATCACTGAGCTTTAGTACATTGTTCATGTCCCCTTTATTAATCCCACTAACCCACTTGAATACCTCTATCATATTCCCTCTAACTCTGCGTCTCTCTAACGAATGTAAGCCTAATTTCTTCAACCTTTCTTCATACGGAAAATTTCTAATATTATGGATAATTTTTGTCATTCTACGTTGTACTCTCTCCAATGAATCTATGTCCATTCTGTAATAAGGACACCAAAATTGAACAGCATAATCCATATGGGGTCTCACTAATGACAAGTAAAGTTTTAAGATAACATTAGCAGTTCTGTTACTCACACTCCTAGATATGAACCCGAGAATCCTGTTTGCCTTGTTACGAACGCTTATACATTGTTTTCTAGGCTTCAAATCATTGCTAACAAACACACCTAGATCTTTCTCACAGTCTGAGTTTTCTAATTCCATATTAGCTAGTTTATATTTAACATTTGTATGCATCTTCCCTATCTTTAATACCTTGCATTTGTCAATGTTAAACTTCATCTGCCAATTTACTGACCATTCGTGTAATGTATCTAGATCCCTTTGTAGACACTCTATATCTCTATCTGAATCAATTTTTCTCCCTATTTTGGTATCGTCTGCAAATTTACTTATCCTACTAGTTATACCTAAATCAAGGTCATTTATGTATATAATAAACAACAGAGGACCTAATACAGATCCCTGGGGGACACCACTTTTGACTGCTCCCCATTCTGACTTGGTACCATATATGCTGACTCTCTGCTTCCTACCAATTAGCCATGACCTAATCCATCCTAACAACGCCCCACCTATTCCATGTGCCTCAACCTTTCTCATCAATCTCTCATGAGGGACTCTGTCGAAAGCTTAACGTATACGATTTTTCCATGACTAAAGCCAGTGTCACACGAGTACTTTTTCCGTCAATTTGTACGAGCAATTGTAGTCTGGCAGCTTTAATATTCCAGCAATATTTAAATTTAGCCACCTAGCATGATCTACCTTCAGTCTAGTTTCCGATTCCAGTGTGAAAAAGCCTTAAACTATCAAGAAAAAAAAAAAAAAAAAACTTGCTCATTGAAAATTGCTGAAAAAAGGGCTCGTGTGACACTGGCTTAAGAATGAATTTAATTAATCAAAGATCGCATCCACAGGTGTGTGATCAAATTTACCAGGAACATATCATTAACCCCTTCTGTACCGGCGACGTCTTTTGTTTATATTATTCTAGCTACATTTATGCGATTTTGTGCAGTTTAGGAAGGATATATGGCAGCTAAGAGGATTAACTGAGATGGTTTGTAGTCTTTTAAGGGGGTATGGGCCGCTTTTATGGTCTATCAATTCATATATTCATGTATTTCTTAGTTTCCACGCTAGACCTCCATCAATCTTAGAAAAACAATTTTTTCGGTAGAAAAATGTACCGGCCAAAGGCCGGTTACTCTAAACATTACAGGCTCGCTATCGTTCGCCAGGAAAAAATCGACACCTAAATGGCACGAAAGGTCTTAACATTGACAGAAAAATGGGGCGTAAAATCTTAAAATCGCCAAACTAATGGACCGAACTTCTTAAAATTTAAAAACCAATGGCGCTAAACACAAGGGAGAAGGGGGGGGGGGGGGGGGGGGGGGGCCATAAAAACCATACCATCCCCCCTTAACCCTCTGACCTCCATATACCCCCTTCCTATTCTGATACACATGGCCTTATAATGTATGTATGTATGTATGCATGTATGTATGTATGTACTGTATGCATGTATGTATGTACTGTATGTACTGTATATATGTGTGTATGTATGTATATACTCAGGCACATACCCCATAGCTGGAGGTGGCTGACTCGAGACAGAACCCCAACAAAAAATGAAATTAAACAAATAAAATCACACACATATAGGTCGCACAGCAGAAGCTCCACTCTCTCACACGCACGCACGCACACACACACACACACACACACACACACACACACACACACACACACACACACACACACTCACACACTCACACGCACGCACACACACACACACACACACACACACACACACACACACACACACACTCTCTCTCTCTCTCTCTCTCTCTCTCTCTCTCTCTCTCTCTCTCTCTCTCTCTCTCTCTCTCTCTCTCTCTCTCTCTCTCTCTCTCTCTCTCACACACACACTCACATTTCGTTATACAAGGTCCCGTGGCGAAATGCGAATTATAATATTAAATGTGACTTCGAAATGCTATCAATGATATATCGGATTGAGGTGTGTAAGATAAAAATAATTACTATAAATTGTAATTAAATATTCTTAAGGGGGGTAGTGGTTATTTTTTGGTATATTATTTAATATATTTATATAGGTTTTTACTTTCCTCGTAAGACCTCCATCAAGCTTAGAAAAATACCCCCTAGACCCCCCTTCAAGAAAAATTAGTTTTTTCGGTAGAAAATTTCCCGGCCTAGGGGCGGCCCGTCCTATAATTACAAGCTCGCTTTCGCTCGCTAGGAAAAAATCGACACGTAAACGAAAGGTCTTAATATTGACGCATAATGGAGCGAAAGGTCTCAATACCGCCAAACTAATGTAACGAACGTCTTATAAATGATGGAGCTAAACATGAGGGAGAAGGAGGGCCAGGTAAAGTAACTACCTCCCCTTAAACCACGAATTATAACGTGGGTTGTAAAGTGACTGTAGTTTGAGCATATCCATATGGCTAAACTAAATATATATAGGGGGGAGACGTTATTCAATGTCCATATATAGCCTATATATCTATATCTATCTCTCTCTCTATATATATATATATATATATATATATATATATATATATATATATATATATATATATATATTGAGAATATATCACAAATACACGTGAGCCACTAAATGTTTCTAATCTCTCAGTGGGGATCGAACCGTCGACCATCAGGACGATAGCCGACGCTTTAATCAATTACACCACGGCAGTCTAAAAGACACTCAGCCTTCTATCCTATTTAAGTTAGGGAGAAGGGAAACCCACTAGGCGAATATATTTCAATTCAAACCTAGTTGTAGGATCCTTATTTCCAGAATACCATACAAGGATTTCTGAGTGTCCCGACGCAACTCGGGTCGAAATTGATTTAATTTAATTCTAACCCACAAAGCATGAGAGTTACAAATATTGGAACACTAGTAGTGCAAGGTGTAGGACTGTAGGTGGAATGACTCACATAGAATTATCATGTGTTTTCACATTATATGCTGGCTATCATTAGACGATTTTATTCAGATTAGGAAGGGTATATAATTACAGGCTCGCTATTGCTCGCCAGGAAAAAAATCGCAACCAAAATAGCACGAAAGGTCTTAATATTGAGAAATGGGTCGAAAGGTCTTAAAATCACCAAACTGATGGAGCGAACGCTTTAGAAATTCAAAACTATTGGGGGTAAACATGAGGGGGAAAAAAATAAAATAAAAAAATCCCCCTAAGCGTTTGCGTGACTTCCCCTCAACTATATTTTGGCTATCATTAAACGATTATATGCAGCTCAGGAAGGACCTATAGGAATATAAAGGGTCATAACCAACTCCATTATGCTTGCGACTCCCACAGATCCTTTCGAACCTAAGTAAAATCGTCTAATGGTAGCCGAAATTAAACTTGAAAAGCGCGTCATAATTTTCAAGGGGTTTATTTGTCAGTTTAGAAATGTCGAATCTAACTTTGATGTTGGAAAGGTTCGCTGGTGTGTGTGTGTGTGTGAAATATGTGTTTATGTCATGGTTTGAGTATTGTGTGTGTGTGTGTGTGTATGTATGTATAGGTGGGTGTGTAAGTGTGTGTGTGTGTGTGTGTGTGTCATGGTTTGAGTAGGTGGGTGTGTGTGTGTGTGTGTCATGGTTTGAGTAGTGTGTGTGTGTGTGTGTGTGTAGGTGGGTGCGTGTGTGTGTGTGTATGTATATGTAGGTGTGTGTGTGTGTGTGTAAATGAACCTGAGAGAAGAACAGTGTCGTCAATCAAATCAAACTCTAAATACTTCTTCAAATACACAAGTAACCGATCAACAATCAAGGTCGCTGTTTGTGAAGCACTTTGTAAACAGTATGAGAGTGTATTCAGTACTCCTTTTAAGGGGGTCTCCGTTTTTTTTTTTTTTTTTATCATCTTTCCTTTTCTCTCTTTACTTGGCTTGTATCCATTCGGCCCCATTCAGCCAACTGTTTTAAGATGTTTATCCACATCCAGGTGTCGATTTGTTTCTGGCAAGCGAAAGCGAACCAGTGTTATTGAAAGTGGCTGAGTTTGGGTTGGGGAGTTGCGTGTGTGTACAGTATGTGGTGTGTGTGTGTGTGTGTGTGTGTCCAGTATGTGTGTGGGTGTGTACAGTATGTGTGTGTGTGTGTGTACAGTATGTGTGTGTGTTATTGCTCTCTCTCTCTCTCTCTCTCTCTCTCTCTCTCTCTCTCTCTCTCTCTCTCTCTCTCTCTCTCTCTCTCTCTCTCTCTCTCTCTCTCTCTCTCTCTCTCTCTCTCTCTGTGTGTATATGTGTTATTGGTGTTCATGCCCCCCCCCCTCTCTCTCTCTCTCTCTCTCTCTCTCTCTCTCTCTCTCTCTCTCTCTCTCTCTCTCTCTCTCTCTCTCTCTCTCCTCTCTCTCTCTCTCTCTCTCTCTCTCTCTCTCTGTGGGAGGGGAGGGGGTAATTTATGTTCAAAGTAAATCCACACACACACACACACACACATACACACACACACACACACACACACACACACACACACACACTCTCTCTCTCTCTCTCTCTCAAAGTCACGTGGCGAAATGCGAATTATAATATAATATTAAATGTGATTTCGAAATACTATCAATGATATATCTGATTCGCAAGCACACATGTTCTGGTTTTATTGCTGGTATCTCACGAGAACTTTTCCCCCTTTTCCCCTTTTCCTGGTCTGTCAGCTTATGAGGTCAACATTTAGAATATTTCGGTTACCCAAATGTATCTTATCATCAGTCTAGTTGTTTTATACCAGTGCCAAATATTCCACACTCAGACTGAGGTCTAGGGAAGAAACTGAAAAATAATGAAAATATAAATAATATGCAGAAAATACGCCCATCCCTCCTTAACTCATTCGGTACCAGTGACGCCCTTTTCATTTTATTCTGGCAACTATCAGACGATTTTATTCAGTTTACGAAGGACGTCTACTCAGCAAAAAGGCTACACCTATCTACATTACTCCTTTTAACTACCATATGTCCATCCTAAGCTTCATAACATCCTCTAAAGGTAGCTGAAACCCGAGGGGAAAAAAACAAAATCCTGGGTGACCTAGATGTGAGTGAATTTGTGTTTTATCTGTGTGTGTTCGTTGTTTTATGTTGTGTTTTGTGTTTTCCCTATTCTTGCTCTGTCTTGAGTCGCGCGCCCCCACCCCCCCCCAAAAAAAAAAGGAAAACAGAGGGAAACAGAAAAGAAACCAAACAAAAATAGGAATAGTGGGGATTGGGCAATAGTAAATAGTAAATAGATAGATAGATAGATAGATAGATAGATAGATAGACAGACAGACAGACAGAAGGGGATAATACCTCCGAAGGCTGTTTTGATTAGGTAGGGAAGATCTTGCATGAGTATATAGGCCTCGCAGTTCTATGAGTTACCTGCCAATGTAAACGAGCTTAATTAAATTTACTATTATCATTATTATTATTGTTAGTATTATTATTATTATTATTATTATTTTATTATTATCATTATTATTATTATTTGTATTATTATTATTATTATTATTTTATTAGTATTATTAGTATTTGTATTATTATTATTATAGTTATATTATTATTATTATTATTGTTATTATTATTTGTATTATTATTATTATTATTATTATTATTATTATTATTATTATTTTATTAGTATTAATAGTATTATTATTATTATTAATATTATTGTTTACATATATATTTTCCAGACATGATATGGTGTAGATTTAGGTTGAGGCCATATCAACATCTTGTCTATATTATCATAACTATTGTATTTTTAATAACTCGGTGAATTGGATTGGTCTTTAACCCTTTCAGTGCCGGCGACTCATTTATCGTTGGACCTCAGCTACATTTAGACGATTTTATAGAGCTTAGGAAAGATGTATGGTAGGTAAAAGGATGAATTGACCACTTGCGAGTTTCAGGCTATAAGGAAGTTGGAGCTGTGGCCATCAAATATTTAGCAGAATTATCAGCTATAATACGGTCATAATACATATATAAATACCGAAAACCAAATTTACCATACTTTTTTTATTATTGCATTTCTCTAACATCGATGCTCACGGCTCCAACTTCCTTATAGCCTGAAACTCGCAAGTGGTCAATTGAGATAGACTGTAACCTTTTAATTGGTAGACGTCCTCCTTAAGGGGGGTGACCTGTTTTTGTTCTGTCCTTTTCTATCTTTCTCTGGCTTGTATCCATTTGGCCCCATTCAGCCTACTGTTTTAAGACGTTTATCCCCATCCAGGTGTCAATTTTTTACTGGTGAGCGGTAGCGAGCCAGCATATTTTTTATTTTTGTTTGACAGCAGGCTAAATTTGTACATTTTTCGATAGGAAAATATCTCCGGCGAAGCCGGATTTCTTCATATAATGCTGGCTCGCTATCGCTCGCCAGGAAGAAATCGACACCTAGATGGGGATAAACGCCTTAAAATAGTTGGCTGAATGGGGCCGAATGGATACAAGCCAGAGAAAGAGAGAAAAGGACAGAAATAACAAAACGCAGGTCACCCCCCTTAAACTGATTGAAATCATCTAATAGTCGCCAGCAAGAAAAGGACGTCACCGGTATAGAATGGGTTAGGCTTACATCAAAATGAGATCAAGAGCTATATTTTGGTCATCATAGCTCAGTCTCCTAGTCGATAGAATAAGCAATATCTTAATTTAGGGGAGATGCTTGGTTTGTCTGGTCCTCCTTCTCCCTCATGCTTAGCCCCATTAGTTTTCAGAATTTATGACGTTCAGCCCATTATTTTGGCTATTTTAAGAATTTTAGCCCCATTTCTTTGTCAATATTAAGACCTTTCGTGCTATATAGGTGTCGATTTATTTCCTGGCGAGCGATAGCGAGCCTGTAATTTAGGAGGAAGCGGCCTTCGACCGGGACATTTTTCTACCGAAAAATGTACAAATATATCTAGAAGGGGGATCTTGATGGAAGTTCTAGGGAGGAAAGTAAAAAATAAATATATAAAGTATATAAATTATATAGAGTAGTTGAAGTATAGAAGAACAAAATAAATAAAAATCGACCATTCATTAACCCCCCCCCCCCCCTCCCCTCCCCTCCCCTTAAATACTGGCACTGGACTTATACAACCTATTTCAGAAAATAGGGGAAAAAAAAAGAAGAAACAAAAAATAGGAAAAGTGGGAATTGGGCCTGAGTAAATAAATAGATAGATAGATAGATAGATAGATTGATAGACAGACAGATAGATAGATAGATAGATAGATAGATTGATAGATAGATAGATAGATTTCAGCAGATGCCGTGTTCAGTAATTAATGGGGCCCACCTCGCTTCTTTTTTTCTCTTTCTCCCCCCTCATATATTAATATATGTTTTTACTTTCCTTGTAAGACCTTGATCCAGCTTAGAAAAATACCCCCTAGACCCCCCTTCAAGAAAAATTAGTACATTTTTCGGTAGAAAATTTCCCGGCCTAAGGCCCGTCCTCCTATAATTACAAGCTCGCTTTCGCTCGCTAGGAAAAAATCGACACGTAAACGAAAGGTCTTAATATTGACTCATAATGGAGCGAAAGGTCACAATATCGCCAAACTAATGTAACGAACGTCTTATAAATGATGGAGCTAAACATGAGGGAGAAGGAGGGCCAGGTAAAGTAACTACCTCCCCTTAAACCACGAATTATAACGTGGGTAGTAAAGTGACTGTAGTTTGAGCATATCCATATGGCTAAAGTAAATATATATAGGGGGGAGACGTTATTCAATGTCCATATATAGCCTATATATCTATATCTATCTATCTCTCTCTATATATATATATATATATATATATTGAGAATATATCACAAATACACGTGAGCCACTAAATGTTTCTAATCTCTCAGTGGGGATCGAACCGTCGACCATCAGGACGATAGCCGACGCTTTAATAAATTACACCACGGCAGTCATAAAAGACACTCGGCCTTCTATCCTATTTAAGTTAGGGAGAAGGGAAACCCACTAGGCGAATATATTTCAATTCAAACCTAGTTGTAGGATCCATATTTCCAGAATACCATACAAGGATTTCTGAGTGTCCCGACGCAACTCGGGTCGAAATTGATTTAATTTAATTCTAACCCACAAAGCATGAGAGTTACAAATATTGGAACACTAGTAGTGCAAGGTGTAGGACTGTAGGTGGAATGACTCACATAAAATTATCATGTGTTTTCACATTATATGCTGGCTATCATTAGACGATTTTATTCAGATTAGGAAGGGTATATAATTACAGGCTCGCTATTGCTCGCCAGGAAAAAAATCGCAACCAAAATAGCACGAAAGGTCTTAATATTGAGAAATGGGTCGAAAGGTCTTAAAATCACCAAACTGATGGAGCGAACGCTTTAGAAATTCAAAACTATTGGGGGTAAACATGAGGGGAAAAAAAAAAAAAAAAAAAAATCCCCCTAAGCGTTTGCGTGACTTCCCCTCAACTATATTTTGGCTATCATTAAACGATTATATGCAGCTCAGGAAGGACCTATAGGAATATAAAGGGTCATAACCAACTCCATTATGCTTGCGACTCCCACAGATCCTTTCGAACCTAAGTAAAATCGTCTAATGGTAGCCGAAATTAAACTTGAAAAGCGCGTCATAATTTTCAAGGGGTTTATTTGTCAGTTTAGAAATGTCGAATCTAACTTTGATGTTGGAAAGGTTCGCTGGTGTGTGTGTGTGTGTGTGTGTGTGAAATATGTGTTTATGTCATGGTTTGAGTATTGTGTATGTGTGTGTGTGTATGTATGTATAGGTGGGTGTGTAAGTGTGTGTGTGTGTGTGTCATGGTTTGAGTAGGTGGGTGTGTGTGTGTGTGTGTCATGGTTTGAGTAGTGTGTGTGTGTGTGTGTGTGTGTAGGTGGGTGCGTGTGTGTGTGTGTGTGTGTATGTATATGTAGGTGTGTGTGTGTGTGTGTGTAAATGAACCTGAGAGAAGAACAGTGTCGTCAATCAAATCAAACTCTAAATACTTCTTAAAATACACAAGTAACCGATCAACAATCAAGGTCGCTGTTTGTGAAGCACTTTGTAAACAGTATGAGAGTGTATTCAGTACTCCTTTTAAGGGGGTCTCCGTTTTTTTTTTTTTTTTTTTTTTTATCATCTTTCCTTTTCTCTCTTTACTTGGCTTGTATCCATTCGGCCCCATTCAGCCCCATTCAGCCAACTGTTTTAAGATGTTTATCCACATCCAGGTGTCGATTTGTTTCTGGCAAGCGAAAGCGAACCAGTGTTATTGAAAGTGGCTGAGTTTGGGTTGGAGAGTTGCGTGTGTGTACAGTATGTGGTGTGTGTGTGTGTGTGTGTGTGTGTGTGTGTGTGTGTGTGTGTGTGTTTGTGTGTGTGTGTGTACAGTATGTGTGTGTGTTATTGCTCTCTCTCTCTCTCTCTCTCTCTCTCTCTCTCTCTCTCTCTCTCTCTCTCTCTCTCTCTCTGTGTATATGTGTTATTGGTGTTCATGCCCCCCCCCCCTCTCTCTCTCTCTCTCTCTCTCTCTCTCTCTCTCTCTCTCTCTCTCTCTCTCTCTCTCTCTCTCTCTCTCTCTCTCTCTCTCTCTCAACATCAACGACATAGATGAGGGTCTCACCTGTACAATATCAAAATTTGCTGACGATACAAAAATTGCAAATAGCGTACTCTCAAAAGAACAAGTTGACGATATGCAACACAATCTAGATAAATTGTCATGTTGGGCCCAAATTTGGCAAATGAGTTTCAATGCGGATAAATGTAAAGTACTACATGTCGGATACCTAAATGAGAAAGCAAACTATTCGATGAATGGCACTCCGCTTAAGAATGTAAACAGAGAAACTGATCTGGGAGTAACAATATCGAGTAACCTAAAACCGAGTCAACAATGTTCAGAAGTTGTTAAGAAGGCAAACAAAATAATTGGCTTTATAGGCAGGTCATTTGAGCATAAATCCAAAGAAGTTATCCTAACCCTTTACAATTCCTTAGTCCGCCCTCTTCTGGAATACTGCGTTCAATCCTGGTGCCCTTATTACCAAAAAGATATAAACAAGCTAGAACGAGTTCAACGTAGAGTTACCAAAATGATACCTAGCCTAAAGAACAAACCATACGAAGAGCGTCTTAGAGAATTAAATCTATTTCCTTTAAACCCAGCGCAGATTAAGAGGCGACTTAATTCAAGTGTTCAAAATCATCAAAGGCATCGACAATATGAACTGTAGTAAGTACTTCACTATCGACCAATCTAATTACACGCGGGGAAACGGTTGCAAAATTATTGGTAAATCTTTTAACTCGCACGAATCTAAGAATTCTTCTTCAATCGAGTTGTCAACTTGTGGAATGGGCTTCCCCGAGACGTTATAGACTGCAGCACCGTTGATTCATTTAAATTCCGCCTAGACAAATATCTCGCATCAAACCCGCGACTGACTGCGTTTGTAAATGAATAACTTTATCCTCCCCTCAGTTACTAACCCATCTGTCCCCTACTAACTTCCTAGTCCTGCTACGTTAGTGGCAGGGCAGTAGTTCCCTTTCCAATGTTCCCTTACCCACTCTAAACCACTGTTTGGGCACTTGATCCTCAGTGTTTTGGAGGACAAGCAACCTAGAAGGGTCACTAGATCTGTTGTTGCTTGATTTCCTTTGTACTCCTTTGTACTCTCTGTGGGAGGGGAGGGGGTAATTTATGTTCAAAGTAAATCCACACACACACACACACACACACACACACACACACACACACACACACACACACACACACACACACACACACACACACACACACACACACACACACACTCTCTCTCTCTCTCTCTCTCTCAAAGTCACGTGGCGAAATGCGAATTATAATATAATATTAAATGTGATTTCGAAATACTATCAATGATATATCTGATTCGCAAGCACACATGTTCTGGTTGTAATGCTGGTATCTCGAGAACTTTTCCCCCTTTTCCCCTTTTCCCCCTTTTCCCCTTTTCCTGGTCTGTCAGCTTATGAGGTCAACATTTAGAATATTTCGGTTACCCAAATGTATCTTATCATCAGTCTAGTTGTTTTATACCAGTGCCAAATATCCCACACTCAGACTGAGGTCTAGGGAAGAAACTGAAAAATAATGAAAAGATAAATAATATGCAGAAAATACGCCCATCCCTCCTTAACTCATTCGGTACCAGTGACGCCCTTTTCATTTTATTCTGGCAACTATCAGACGATTTTATTCAGTTTACGAAGGACGTCTAATCAGCAAAAAGGCTACACCTATCTACATTACTCCTTTTAACTACCATATGTCCATCCTAAGCTTCATAACATCCTCTAAAGGTAGCTGAAACCCGAGGGGAAAAAAACAAAATCCTGGGTGACCTAGATGTGAGTGAATTTGTGTTTTATCTGTGTGTGTTCGTTGTTTTATGTTGTGTTTTCCCTGTTCTTGCTCTGTCTTGAGTCGCGCCCCCCCCCCCCCCCCAAAAAAAAGGAAAACAGAGGGAAACAGAAAAGAAACCAAACAAAAATAGGAATAGTGGGGATTGGGCAATAGTAAATAGTAAATAGATAGATAGATAGATAGATAGACAGACAGAAGGGGATAATACCTCCGAAGGCTGTTTTGATTAGGTAGGGAAGATCTTGCATGAGTATATAGGCCTCGCAGTTCTATGAGTTACCTGCCAAAGTAAACGAGCTTAATTAAATTTACTATTATCATTATTATTATTGTTAGTATTATTATTATTATTATTTTATTATTATTATTATTATTATTATTATTATTATTATTTGTATTATTATTATTATTATTATTATTTTATTAGTATTATTATTATTTGTATTATTATTATTATAGTTATATTATTATTATTATTGTTATTATTATTTGTATTATTATTATTATTATTATTATTATTATTATTATTTTATTAGTATTAGTATTATTATTATTATTGTTATTATTATTATTATTATTATTATTATTATTATTGTTTACATATATATTTTCCAGACATGATATGGTGTAGATTTAGGTTGAGGCCATATCAACATCTTGTCTATATTATCATAACTATTGTATTTTTAATAACTCGGTGAATTGGATTGGTCTTTAACCCTTTCAGTGCCGGCGACTCATTTATCGTTGGACCTCAGCTACATTTAGACGATTTTATAGAGCTTAGGAAAGATGTATGGTAGGTAAAAGGATGAATTGACCACTTGCGAGTTTCAGGCTATAAGGAAGTTGGAGCTGTGGCCATCAATATTTAGCAGAATTATCAGCTAAATAAGGTCATAATACATATATAAATACCGAAAACCAAATTTACCATACTTTTTTTTATTATTGCATTTCTCTAACATCGATGCTCACGGCTCCAACTTCCTTATAGCCTGAAACTCGCAAGTGGTCAATTGAGATAGACTGTAACCTTTTTTTAATTGGTAGACGTCCTCCTTAAGGGGGGTGACCTGTTTTTGTTCTGTCCTTTTCTATCTTTCTCTGGCTTGTATCCATTTGGCCCCATTCAGCCTACTGTTTTAAGCCGTTTATCCCCATCCAGGTGTCAATTTTTTACTGGTGAGCGGTAGCGAGCCAGCATATTTTTATTTTTGTTTGACAGCAAGCTAAATTTGTAAATTTTTCGATAGGAAAATATCTCCGGCGAAGCCGGATTTCTTCATATAATGCTGGCTCGCTATCGCTCGCCAGGAAGAAATCGACACCTAGATGGGGATAAACGTCTTAAAATAGTTGGCTGAATGGGGCCGAATGGATACAAGCCAGAGAAAGAGAGAAAAGGACAGAAATAACAAAAAGCAGGTCACCCCCCTTAAACTGATTGAAATCATCTAATAGTCGCCAGCAAGAAAAGGACGTCACCGGTATAGAATGGGTTAGGCTTACATCAAAATGAGATCAAGAGCTATATTTTGGTCATCCTAGCTCAGTCTCCTAGTCGATAGAATAAGCAATATCTTAATTTAGGGGAGATGCTTGGTTTGTCTGGTCCTCCTTCTCCCTCATGCTTAGCCCCATTAGTTTCAGAATTTAAGACGTTCAGCCCATTATTTTTGGCTATTTTAAGAATGTTAGCCCCATTTCTTTGTCAATATTAAGACCTTTCGTGCTATATAGGTGTCTATTTATATCTAGAAGGGGGATCTTGATAGAAGTTCTAGGGAGGAAAGTAAAAAAAAATAGAAGGGGGATCTTGATGGAAGTTCTAGGGAGGAAAGTAACAAAAAATAGAAGGGGGATCTTGATGGAAGTTCTAGGGAGGAAAGTAAAAAAACAAAAATAGAAGGGGAATCTTGATGGAAGTTCTAGGGAAGAAAGTTAAAACAAATAGAAGGGGAATCTTGATGGAAGTTCTAGGGAGGAAAGTAACAAAAAACAGAAGGGGGATCTTGATGGAAGTTCTAGGGAGGAAAGTAAAAAAAAAAAATAGAAGGGGAATCTTGATGGAAGTTCTTGGGAGGAAAGTAAAAAAAAATAGAAGGGGGATCTTGATGGAAGTTCTAGGGAGGAAAGTAAAAAAAAATAGAAGGGGGATCTTGATGGAAGTTCTAGGGAAGAAAGTTAAAACAAATAGAAGGGGAATCTTGATGGAAGTTCTAGGGAGGAAAGTAAAAAAAAATAGAAGGGGAATCTTGATGGAAGTTCTAGGGAGGAAAGTAAAAAAAAAAATAGAAGGGGAATCTTGATGGAAGTTCTAGGGAGGAAAGTAAAAAAAAATAGAAGGGGAATCTTGATGGAAGTTCTAGGGAGGAAAGTAAAAAAAAAAAATAGAAGGGGGATCTTGATGGAAGTTCTAGGGAGGAAAGTAAAAAAAAAAAATAGAAGGGGAATCTTGATGGAAGTTCTAGGGAGGAAAGTAAAAAAAAAAATAGAAGGGGAATCTTGATGGAAGTTCTAGGGAGGAAAGTAACAACACATAGAAGGGGGATCTTGATAGAAGTTCTAGGGAGGAAAGTAAAAAAACAAAAAATAGAAGGGGAATCTTGATAGAAGTTCTAGGGAGGAAAGTAAAAAAACAAAAAATAGATAAAGTATAAAGTATATATATAGAGTGAGTAGTTGGAGTATAGAAGAAAACAATAAATATGAAAATCGACCATTCATTAACCTCCCCCCCCCCCTTAAATACTGGCACTGGACTTATACATCCTATTTCAGAAAATAGGGGATTTTTTTTTTTTTTTTTTTTTTTTTAGGAAATTTGGGGATTGGGCCTGAGTAAATAGATTGATAGATAGATAGATTGATAGATAGATTGATAGATAGATAGATTTCAGCAGATGCCGTGTTCAGTAATTAAGGGGGCCCACCTCGCTTTTTTTCTCTTTCTCTCCCCCTCTCTCTTTGGTTTGTATCTATTCGGCCCCATTCAGCCTACTACGTTTTAAAACGTTTACCCCCATCCAGGTGTCAATACTTTCCTGGGGAGCGGTAGCGAGCCAGCATATATATATTTTTTGTTTTGACAGCAAGCTAAATTTGTAAATTTTTTGATAGAAAAATTTCTCCGGCGAAGCCGGATTTCCTCCATTCAATGCTGGCTCGCTATCGCTCGCCAGGAAGAAATCGACACTTGGATGGGGATACACGTTTTAAAACAGTTGACTGAATGGGGCCGAATGGATACAAGCCAGGGAAAGAGAGAAAAGGAGAGAAAGATAAAAAAAAAACAGCCGGTGACCCCCCTTAAGCATACGAACTATCTTCTTCCTATTTTGAAACTACTATATTATACCCCCAACCATTATTGAGCTTACCTGCTACTTCAATTATTAACCCCTTGAGGATAATGACGTAGTTTGACAGTTTGGTCTGGCTATCATTAGACCATTTTATACAGCTTAGGAACGATCTGCGGGAATTAATATTAACCCTTTGAATACCAGCGACGTGTGATATATTTCATTTTAGCTATAGTTAGACACTATTATGCAGCTTAGGAGGGATCTGTGGTAGTTGAAAGGGTTGGTTGAGATAGTTTGAAGCCTTATTATTGCTAGAGGCCCTTCCTAAGCTGAATCTAATCGCCTAATAGTTCCCAGAATATGAAGAAAGGGACGTCCCTGGTACTGAACAGGTTAACTCCTTGAGGACCAGGTCGCATTTTGACGGTTTATGCTGGCTACCATTAGACGATTTTATACAGTTTAGAAAGGATATGTGGGAATTATTAGGGTAAAGCCTATTTCAATGAAACCTGACTTCTATAGCCAGAATAAACTGCCAAAATGCATCATAATCCTCAAAGGGTTAAAGCAAGCATACACAAATAATTAAATCAGTCCACTGTGCATATCTGAGGTATATGTGCATTAATTTGCTGATGACATTTAAATTAGAAAGATAACGGCACACATGATTATTTGGCTATGTGGGTGTTGAGCTGTGATTGGCTGGGGGAGGACTAGCTACCATTTTCTATTTTGTTAACTAATTTATATGGATCACTGATGTATAAATAAGTAGGTCACAATGGTATATACTACTTCATTATTGTGTATGTGATCATGTAAGAGGCGATGGAAGAACACCACGCTCGTCAATTGTCGCCAAGGTAAATAAAACAGGTTGAAACAATCTGAAAACTATTGCCAGTCACAGGTGTTCAGTCCAAGGCTAATATATTGAGCTGAGGTGTAGGAGCTACACTCTCACATCACTTCCTTACTACAACCACCGGGGTCTTCACACACACCAAAGCTTCTATTCTCTTGAGGTGAGACTTTAATGTTTTCTCATTTTGCCAACCTAACATAATGTAACATTTAATATTAGGTTAAACTTTAAGGGAAACATTTTGCACTCTGTGTCTCTTTGGTTGCAACGAGACTTACCTCGTATTTGTTAGCTTACCATTGCAACAGTAAACTTTAACATGATTTGGATTGCCTAAAATATAATCTGTGTATCTTCTGTTGCTGTGAAATTTGACTTTGTTCATAACCGCTTGAGGATTATGACGCGTTTTGATGTTATTCTGGATATTATTTATCTTGGGAAGGAATTGTGGGAGTCAGAGGGAGGATTGAGATAGTGTTTACCCTTTTGACTACTAGAGGGCTTTCCAGAACTTGTCTAATAACAGCCAGAATAAACTGTCACAATGCGTCATAATCCTCAAAGGGTTAATCTGCCCTAATACTATATATATATATATATACATACTGTATATATATAATGATAATAATAATGAAACAAATCCATGTATGCCTCTTCTTTGAACTTGTATATGTATGTTAATTAGCTTTGTACAACGCGCTTAACATAATAACATTTATTTCTATATTTACTTGTTTTTCAGTGTACGGTAAAGCCTCCCTTCTGTGAACAAGATGAAGACAGCCATGATGGTGTTCTTGGTGATGGGTGTTGTGTTGGTGAGCTGCCATGTCAAGGTCAGTCTCTTCAGCTATATAGTACAGTCGGCCCTATAAGTCATGTATCCGTACCAAGTATATTTTGATCAATAATTGGCATCGGTAATAAATAGACTTGATTTATTCATTTCGAGTGAGATATACAAACATGTTCCTACACTTACGCACCCTATTCAACATCTGGCAGACATTAATACAGCACAAAGCCAGCCAAACGCAATGCAAACCGAGACACGACTTATTAGCGCTACCGTTCATTCATTCTAGGTAGACCAGACCAAGGTTCATAGATACATCTATGTATCTATGGACCTTGGACCAGACATCGTGAACACTAACCTCGGTAACTGAAAAAAGGGCTAAAGTAAAGGAGCTGTAAGTGTCCACAAGTACTCCTTGTTTAACTCTTCCCAATTAGCCATGTTTCAATTACACCTAACGCCATCTGGATCCCGTGGCGGTACTAAGTAAAAAGGTACAGTCGGCCAAATAAATTATTTGCGGCACCATGTTTAATTCGATCAATAGTTTGTATCAGCACTATCTAAGCATAAATTCATCGCTGTGAGTGAGATATACACACATGTTCCTGTCTTTACACACCCTATTCAACATCTGACAGACATTAATACAGCACACAGCGAGAAAAACGTAATGACAGCGGCGACACGACATATTTGGCCAACTGTTCAAACAAAGACATTTTGGAGATTACGGTCAAGAGGCTATTTTATTACTGCTTATCTTCCAAATCACGCTGCAGGTACATTTATTTGGGAATAATCTAATTTATTCATTTCACTCCCAACACCAAACACCTCCCAATGAAATTAATGAAAACATGTGATCGACCCGGGATTCGAACCTGGGTTACTACATACAGATCTCAAACACTCAAACCATTACACCATCAAGACCGTTAAAGGTTAAGTACAAGACTCGAGTATATGTGAGAACTCACGCATCTGTAGTAACTCAATCTATGACTATTTTCTGATCAATACATGATCTAAGTGCAAGAATAATTAAATATTTTCTCTCTATATGTACTGTATACATAGGTACGAAACCTCTCCATTTTGTTACATACGAATGTGGCAACGCCGACAAGCGCTATGGATTGCCAAATGTTTTTATTTCTTAACAGAGCAGCCTGAATCCAAAGTGTGTCAGTATTATCGTGGTGGTAAAGTGATCTATGGATATTGTTGTATTACTGCACAACATGTATTAACATAGTACACCCATAATTACATTAACAATCGTTTGTGACTTGCGCTGAACCCACGATATTTGGATCACTTGAGCACATATTCAGCTCAGGTTATCTCTGAGCTTATACATATTCTGAATATTCTTTAAGTGCTTGTAATAATAGATCCGTACTATAGTAATGTAACAGGCCTTGGAAATATGTATGGTTGTGAAGTTATAAATACGAAACAATGAGACTGCCGAAATCAACCGGGTCTTATTCTTCTTTGGTCTTGGAAGGGATGTTGGAATAAGGCTAATTGGTGGAACAAATAACTCGATTACTCTTGTGCTTTTTGAGTTCCGGAGGTTAAGGGGACGTTATTTTATATGTTTATTTATTTGTTATATTTTACCAGTATGTATATTTGTTTTAGTTTGCTCCCTAGACCACTATCGAGCTTAAGGGGAGATTTCCACTTGAGGGATTTTTTTCTTTACCCCTTTCTCCCTCATGTTTAGCCCCATTGCTTTTGAGTTTTTAAGATGTTCACCCCATTAGTTTGGCGATTTTAAGAACGTTCGCCCCATTTCTGTCAATTTTAAGACCTTTAGTACCATTTAGGTGTCGATTTTTTCCTGGCAAGCGATAGCGAGCCTGTATTTTAAGAGGCATCGGCCTTCGGCCGGGACATTTTTCTACCGAAAAATGTACAAATAAATCTTGAAAGGGGGTCAAGGAGGTTTAATTTTAAGCTTGATGGAGGTCGGTCTAGGGAATAAACTAAATACCTACCCTTAAAGAAACACCATCCTAAATACCTCCTTCGAGATCAATTTATTCCATCTATTCTTAGACGATTGTGTGAAGTTATGACGGATTTATGTTGGTAATATTGGTTAAGTGAGATACTTGCAAGCCTATTAAGTGTTAAAGACCCATTTTAAACGGAATAAAATCATCTAATAGTAGCCAGAATATATTAAACTGACGTCGCCGGTACTGAAAGGGTTTGCTATTGATGTCATTTGTTTTACTCCAGCAGCTTAATGATTTGGACGAAGGAGACGCCACCATGGAAAGGGAGGAAAAAGAATGCGCCGAGTAAGTAAAGAATGTATATCGGTAAGATGAGCTCTGGACCACCACCATACCATTAACAACAGAATATATATCGGTAAGATGAGCTCTGAACCACCACATACCATTAACAACAGAATATATATCGGTAAGATGAGCTCTGGACCACCACATACCATTAACAACAGAATATATATCGGTAAGATGAGCTCTGGACCACCACCATACCATTAACAACAGAATATATATCGGTAAGATGAGCTCTGGACCACCACATACCATTAACAACAGAATGTATATCGGTAAGATGAGCTCTGGACCACCACATACCATTAACAACAGAATATATATCGGTAAGATGAGCTCTGGACCACCACCATACCATTAACAACAGAATGTATATCGGTAAGATGAGCTCTGGACCACCACCATACCATTAATAACAGAATATATATCGGTAAGATGAGCTCTGGACCACCACCATACCATTAACAACAGAATATATATCGGTAATCAAGTGTAAAATGGAACACCTTGAGATGGTTCGGCCATGTGGAATGTATGGGAAGCGAGGTAATGACTAAGAGAGTGTACGAGAGTGAGATGGAAGTACAGAGAGAAAGAGGTAGACCGAGGGAGGTGGAAGGATGGAGTTAAAAAGTGTATGCGTGAAAGCAGTGTTGGATGGGAGGAGGGGCATCGACTGACTGGGAACAGAGGTTCATGGGGGCGTTTCGTTCGTGGCCACCCCTTCGGGGAACACGGTGTGTCTCTCTCTCTCTTAACACGCAGACTACGAGGTCAGTTCATTCAAGTTTTTTAAATATGTAATGTGTGTGATAATGTGTATTATAGCAAAATGTTTAGTCTCAATATGAATACAATACGCAACCATGGCTGGCAGTTAGAATTGAAAATGTTCAGCACTAGTATTTGTGGAAATTGTTTCCCATTTATGATCTGTTCTACCTGGAACAAACTTTCCACAGAAGTTGGGAACATTTCCTCAGTTGAACAGGTCAAGAAGACAGTAGATAGTATTTTGCACACTCTGTAAGGAATGTAGTGCACTGAACAATGTATCTCCTTCCACTTCGAATATTTCCCCATAATGGACCGCAAGGTCTTTGAGATACTAACTATTCTTTGTAACTCTGTAACTCATAGCACACACTTTCTACAACCACGATTTAACGGGTCTGAATGTGGTATATTTCCCTTTATTAGTGTGTGTGATGAATGTTGCCTGCATTCGATACACATAGAGGAAAGTGGATGGTAAAACTGTCTATTAAACCTATTAATTATTTGGGGGTTTGTAGAGGTGAGAGGCTGAGATCACAGATAGAGACAGAAGGGGAAAGTGAGAAGGCGAGCCCTGCTACTCAAGGTCTCGATACTCAAACCTTACTAAAAGTTAACACCGACTTTGGTAGTAATTTGTATCGAGTTCTACATATAATTAATTGAAAAAAGTGTATAGGCCACATAGAATGAAATGCAGACCGTTTATAGTATGTATGGTATTCACTAAATGGGAGAAACTGGTTGGAATGATAGACGAAACAATGAATAACAATCGCAACACTATTCCAGCCAATCTTTGCCTATAGTCCTTTCCTGTTATGTTATAAAAGCCCGACTGTATAAGTAATTTGAGAACCTAGGAGTATATCATAGAGCGCACGTTGATGTGTATTGCTATAATGGTGAACATAATATCCTGAATACTGTATGATATTGAATTTAATTACGGTATTATTATATTGAAATCACATGAAGTCTTGATCGCAGAAAGTAGTGCAATGAGAGAGAGAGAGAGAGACGCAGACGACCACCACAGCCAAGATTCGTGTAACCCACGTTGTGTATAAAACTATTTTCTTAGAATATCATTATACAGTACTGTATATTGTATTCATAAATTCCTAATATATGTTAAATGTCGGCCATTGTAAGCATGTGCAATGATGGTTTGACAATAATTTGCAATACATGATAACAATCCTCGCTAATCACTAACTGCCAGCTAGAGAAGGAAGGTGGGGGAGTTGGGGATAGTTTGGGGGTGGAAGGTGGGGGTAGACTTGGACCCGACTACCCCATATCACCTTCCCAGGGTGGAGTAGGGGAAGGAAGGACCCACCACTGAGCAATTTCTAGTACGCGTGAGTGTACCTCTTCATTCCTCAATCTGTCTTTATGGCGTTACTCCACATATACTCCTCAAGCAGCTCACCTCCATCACATCCAATCTTCTTTTCTCTTGTACATTCACACCCCATGCCTCATCCCCATATATCACTGTTGGTATAACTATCCCTTGATACATTGCACTTTTAGCTTTCATTACAAGATTTTTCACCTTCCACATACTTCCCATTGCTCCGAACACTCTCCTTCCTTCAAACACTCTTGGTCTTACCCCCATTTCCACACCTGCGTCTAAGCTTATCACTCCTAGATATTATATCAAGACACTCTGGCTAAGATTAGATGATTTTATACATTTTAGGAAGGATCTGATCTCAATTGACCCTCTGACTTCCATATACCTTTTCTACATTCCCTAACTGTATTGGTATGCCGAATGCAAAGTGATAATAAGTAGTTCTTACAGTATTTAATATCTCTCTTAGACCCTCGGGCAACTCGACCTGCTCTAAACTGGATGGAATATGTGAGAGTGACAAGGATTCTTGCCCCAAAAGATTCAGGGCGTCCGAATGCGACGGGTGCACTAATGATTGCGTCTGCTGCATTAAAAGTAAGTATTTTTGACGATTTAATCAGCATTATGATGATCATCATCATCTTAATCATCATAATTAATGCCACTATTCCAAATTTTGAATCAAACACTTTCAATGATAGGTAAAACAGAGGTGTGATTATATTGGATGAATGCCCAGAAATGACTTCACGCAGCTCTGCCTTTTGTCTCCTTCATTCACATAGAAAATAATATTAAGTACCTTTCAAAGTACAGGCTATAAACAGTATGGGTGGATGGGACTAGTTAACCTTGGTCGGCAACCCATCTAGGGGTGACAACCTTATCAAAATCCGGGTGGATGGGACTCGTCAGCCTTGGTCGGCAACCGTGTCTAGGGGAGTAAACCTTATACAAATCCATACTGCTTACCTAAGGGTGAAGCAGGTTAGTGGATGGACTATCCACCCACCACTGTTGAAAAATAGTGCCAAAAAGATACATAGAAGGCCTCAGATTCTGACCCTAAATTGAGTGGTCAATCCTGTAAGTCCTACAGTAAACTGGCATGGGTTGTCCTATTTACAGGGGATAGGTCCGCTTGGGGCATTTTGTGTATGGCCACCCTCATTAAAGGGAGTAAGGCGTCCGTAATAGATAGATAGATAGACCTTCGCTTGAGTGAAGTCAAAGTACAGGCTATAGACAGTATAAACAGCTGAAGAATTGTAACTTATTTCCCGTTTTCACTAGTTGAATCCACTTAAACCTCTGAGGATCGATGCCGCAATACTTTTCGGTGGTTTCCTGGCTATTATTGGACGATATTATTCAGATTAGGAAGGGTATATAGAAATCGGAGGGTTGATTGAGATGGTTTTTACTCCTTACCATAGACCCTTCCTAAGCTGTATGAAGTCATCTATTGATAGCCAGAATAAACTGTCAAAACGCGTCCTGATCCTCAAAGGGTTAATGAACTACTTTGATTCGGACTTGAATCAGAGAATATGTGTGAAGGATTCTAGATTGTTCATGTTACTGATTTGAACTGTGTAAATAGCTCAATGAATGTTGTTTATGATAATATACTGTATTTACTGATTGTAATGTGTTTGTGCCTCTTTTCAGGGAAGAACAACAAGTGCGCGAAAAAGGTCTGCGGCACCTAAGCTGAGTAAGTTGTGTGGGGAAGTATGCTGAAGCCAAGCCTAGGTCTAGGATACCTGGTAACACTATCTGGTGCAACGTGTTAAGCGCGGCTCACACAAGGCGTTTTCCGTGCCGTTTTTTGGCCCATACAACAAATAAGGACGTTAAAGTGACATCACTCACAGCCATCATGACAGCACGCTTTTTGAACCGGGATACCGTCCAGCCCGTGCCACCCACCGGGACCCAAAATGTGTGATTTACTTTCCGATTTTGATGCACAAATATATTAAATTATTATAATAATTTGTTTGAATATCCTTTTACTAGAATTCATTATTAAATTGATTGTAATGATGAAAATATATAATTATATATATTTTATTTGCCATTGTATATGTATGTATGTATGTACTGTATGTAGGGTTTAAAAAGACAGAATCATACAACGATACTATTGCAGCTAAGCAACCAAAAATGTTTACTCAAATATACAGTATGTTCATTTGATGTGTTTGTATATGTAGATCTCACACTTCTGAAAAGGTTATCTGTTTGCAGAATAAATCTTTGGACCTTTAAGGGGGGTGACCTGCTTTTTGTTATTTCTGTCCTTTTCTCTCTTTCTCTGGCTAGTATCCATTCGGCCCCATTCAGCCAACTATTTTAAGACGTTTATCCCCATCTAGGTGTCGATTTCTTCCTGGCGAGCAATAGCGAGCCAGCATTATATGAAGAAATCCGGCTTCGCCGGAGAAATTTTTCTATCGAAAAATGTACAAATTTAGCCTGCTGTCAAATAAAAGTAAAACATATGCTGGCTCGCTACCGCTCACCAGTAAAAAATTGACACCTGGATGGGCATACACGTCTTAAAACAGTAGGCTGAATAGGGCCAAATGGATACAAGCCAGAGAAAGATAGAAAAGGACAGAACAAAAGCAGGTCACCCCCCTTAATGCCATGTTTTGAAGAATCTGGACTATACAGTATAATGAAGCACTGCATTGTCTCGTTTTTTCGATATTGATTTTAATGGGTGTAACCTTATTGTGTTTACGATTGTACTTCCTAAGCTGAGAAAAATTGCGTAGCGGTGGGATGAATCAATAATAATGATAAGAATATATAATCCAATACTGTTGGTGGGCCTGCGGTAACGTGCAAGGTCCGAACAGTTGGTAAAGCCGCTGTCACACGAGCGATTTTTCCGTCAATTTTCCATGAGCAAGTTTTTTCTCGTATTATTTCGGGACTTTTTCGCATTGGTATCGGCAACTAGACTGAAGGTAGATGATGTTAGGGGGCTGAATTTTGATAAAGTGTCATTTTGTAAGCTTTCAGACCATAATTGCCGGTAAAAAATTGCTCGAAAAAGGGCTTGTGTGATCTCGGCTTAATATGCGGACAGACACAAAGACCAAGAGGACTGGCTTTCTTTAGGGAGCACCAGGAAGTTTGGTCATTTCTTTAGACAGTTTCTGAATCTTTGCCTACCATTAGATAAATTTCAACATATTCTGTTTACCATTAGACGATTTTCAATTCACCTAATTATATAATTCACCTACTACACGAGACAGAGAAAGGGCGAGGGAACACAAAAGTGGTCCCGGACCCTAAGAATTGGAACTTAATATGTTTCAGTTCGGGCTCTGTCTCGAGTCGGCCACACCCAGCTATGGGGTATGTGCCTGAGTATATACATACATACATACATTAGACGATTTTCTATAGTCTATAATCTACGTCTATGACTCAAATGGGTAAATACGATGCCAATAAACCCTCTTAATAACATAGGTTGTTCTTAAACCGCATAAAATCATCTATATTTAGCCAGCATCAAAGGAATCAAGGCGTGATGGTACAGAAGGGGTTAAGGGAGATTTCCACTTGAGGGATTTTTTTTCTTTACCCCTTTCTCCCTCATGTTTAGCCCCATTACTTTTGAGATTTTAAGACGTTCGCCCCATTAGTTTGGCGATTTTAAGAACTTTCACCTCATTTATGTCACTTTTAAGACCTTTCGTCCCATTTAGGTGTCAATTTGTTCCTGGCGAGCGATAGCGAGCCTGTAATTTAAGAGGGACCGGCCTTCGGCCGGGACATATTTCTACTGAAAAATTTACAAATTTATCTTGAAAGGGGGTCATGGGGGTGTAATTTCAAGCTTGATGGAAGTCTAGGAAACACTAAAAACCTCCCCTTAAAGTATTGAAGGCTTGAACAATGTACATACTATAAAGCTTGTATGATGTAGGCTAATATATATAGTTGCTTGCGACATTCCCTTTCAAAATAACCCAACACAGATATAGGAGCTACATATCACACTGTAGGCGTGTGCAATAGTATCATAGTATTGTTACGGTAGAGTGCAAAAATAAAACCTCGATTTATATGTCTAGGTGTAAATGACCATATCTCATAATTACATGCAGTGGTTTCGCAACGATGTGCATGTATCATCAGGAATACTGTAAAAGAGCTACATTTTTTACACACTTTCTCTATTACTGCACCCATAAAAACTTCCCTTCTTTTTACACACTTTCTCTATTACTGCACCCATAAAAACTTCCCTTCTTTTTACACACTTTCTCTATTACTGCACCCATAAAAACTTCCCTTCATTCACTTTCACCCATCTTTTCTATATTCATTCATTCATTAACACATTCCACCTGTAGAGACTCCAAACTCCTCGGCTCCCACAAGTGACCAATGACAGGCCAGTAAAAAGTCAAGCGACCACTCACAGAGGAGGATCAAGCCGCGTGCCATGTCCACCTGAATCTTGCCGTGTGTTTACCGAATCATCTGCCATTTTGGAAAAATATAACCAATCACGGTGTTTGTTGGTTGTGGTCCACGTGGAGTTGGGAGGATGAGTGGTACAGGGGGAGGGGGGGGTGAAAGTGAGAGGAGGAAGAGTACTTGGAAGATAATTACTTTAATTAGAAGAGTTCAGCCGGAGACACGCGACGCTTGCACCTCTTCTGTTGTTATTTCGAGTGCTTATTTTGACCTTGTGTTGTGTGCGATATGACGGAGATTATCGTAATTCGCATCTACTAAACGACGGTGAGTGTGAAGTGTGTGGCTGAGCGTTTATACTATAGCAACAGTTATTTGGGATTGAAAAGAGAGTGATCCCAGGTGGCTGATCCAAGTGTCTGTCCAAAGTTTATAGGCCTATACGTTAGTGTGTGTATATTTTGTGTTTCTCTGCCAGCGCCATGGGAGGTGAGTTTTCATTGTAGAGCTTGCCGACCTGTAAGCTATTTTATTTGTCCCGTCGCGGAGGGGAAGTGGTTGATTATAATGTCGGTTGTCTTTCGGGTGGGGGGAATTTCACACACACACACACACACACTCCTTGCGTAATGTTTTACGTTTACGTAGTGGGACCCGCAGAGGGCTGCTCTCGGGCGGCACGATGTGCAGGGGTTGTGCATTCTTACCTGGTTCATTACATATCCACTTACATACCCACGCTAATGCACTCCACATATCTACATCTCAATACTTAGCCTACATATCCACACCACACAACACATATCCGTATTACACGTATCCACACGATACCATCCACAGCACATGTCTACACCACATATCCACAGTAAGTAGAATTTTACTGTAGGGGCTCGCACTTGACAGGTACCACCACGGACTTATTAGAGATTTATTTTAGGTTTCCACGCATCCATCGACAACCTACACCCTTTTCTGGTCTGATACTGATAATATCAACGATTGAATGACGTTTTTAATGTGGTTTTCGACGAGAATAAAACAGCGCGTTTTGGCCGAAAATCTGAAGTTTACAGCCTCTTCCCATCGTCGGTTTGTTGACATGACGCTAGTTACTTTTTTTTTTTTTTTTTTTTTTTTTTTTTTTTTTTTTTTTTTTTGCTGAACATTATAATGATGATGATAATAAGTCCAAGAGGGGTGAGGGCGTTTAGACTGCATCCCACAGCTTACATTTTAATTGAACCGCCAATATTGGAAATAAGTTAGATGCACTAAGTAGCCTACTAACCTTGAACGCTATGTCAACAAAGCGATCGACGTTACTCCCGCGAACGCAACTTTTCCACCGAGTTATCTTTATATTTCGTCTAATATTATTAAAATTAGAGGTACTCATTTCCTTTTTGGGTGTTTCGTATACCAGAAAAGGGATTAGCTTGGTGTTGGGTGCGTGGAAACTTAATACAAGTCTAATACTTTTATGTCCGCGGTGGTACCATACCTGTAAAGTGTGCGCCCCTAAAGTCAAATCTGTATAGGCCTAATCCACATCACACATTCACATCACACATTTCCACATCATATGTTCACACCACACATCCACACTTATAACACACATAACAAACATAACAAAGCCACTCCAACAGCTTCCTCTCTCTCCAAAACCCCTTCTCCCCTCTCTACATTCTTCAGAAAAATAGGAAAAGTAGAATGTAGATACGAGGTGCCGTTGTAAAGGCTTATCCCTCAATACCTTCATCTGATCTGATCTGACCACGCATATCCATATTATACGGACAATATGCATTTTAGGTCACGTATGGGATATGATTATCTAAGTGTTTTCTATAGTTTTCTCTTACATATTATTAGTTAGTTAAATATTCAGAGGCTATCAACCCTAATGGATTATTAAGCCAGCACACTGTAAGTCAAGAATAACGTCAGGACTGGAGCCTCTCTGCGTGAACTCCAGTGCCTTCTTTTCTCTTACAGTATTAGTCACCGCAATATATGTCTTTATCGCTGCAAATTAAATTGTTTTTCCTTAGACTTTGTGGGTTAAATAAGGGTGGAAGGAAAAATGGCGGCCATCTTGGATCAGTGGAGAACTAATATTTTTCACTTATCAACCGTATTTTGTCATCTTCTATATCAATGCTAACCCAGCGGGGGTCTGGGGGCGGCAGCCCCACGGTTAGGTTAGGGTAATGACAAAATATGGTTTTCGGTGGGGCATGTTTTAATAGTGCTATATATTCGGTGAAATGCATTTGCAGAAGGAAAAATACCTTTAAACACACTAATCAATGTAGTATACCATTTCACATGCCTTCATTATATTCTGGATAAATATTCTGGATATATATGGTATGGAACTCGACACTAATATATCCTTGGTTTTCTTTTCAGACCACACCATCGTCAGCATCGTCTCCAGGCTGCTCAGTGCAAGGTATGTAGCGTGGACATTCTCGATATGCTGAGGCGGGCTGGCGAGACATTCCTAATTAATTGTAATTTTTTATTTTTTATTTTTTATTTTATTTTTTCATTATGGGGGCCCACCTCGTTTGTTTTCTCTCTTCCTCTCTCTCTCTCTCTCTCTGGGTTGTATCCATTCGGCCCCATTCAGCCTACTGTTTTAAGACGTTCATCCCAACCCAGGTGTCGGTTTTTTCCTGGCGAGCGGTAGCGAGCCAGCATATTTTTAAAAATGTTTTTGACAGAAGGCTAAAATTGTAAATTTTTCGATAGCAAAATGTCTCCGGCGAAGCCAGATTTCTCCATACAATGCTGGCTTGCTATCGCTCTCCAGGAAGAAATTGACACCTGGGTGGGGATAAACGTCTTAAAACAGTAGACTGAATGGGGCCGAATGGATGCAAGCCAGAGAAAGAGAGAACAGAACAAAATAAGCAGGTGACCTCTCTTAAGGGGAGGTATTTAGTTTGTTACCTACGTTTTCATCAAGCTTAAAATTACACCCCCTAGACCCCCTTTCAAGATATATTTGTACATTTTTCGGTAGAAAAATGTCCCGGCCGGAGACCGGTTGCTCTTAAATTACAGGCTCGCTATCGCTCGCCAGGAAAAAATCGACACCTTAATGGCATGAAAGGTCTTAAAATTGACAGAAATGGGGCAAAATGTCTTAAAATGTCAAAACTACTAGGGCGAACGTCTTAAAATCTCAGAAGCAATGGGGCTAAACATGAGGGAGAAAGGGGTCCAGAAAAAATACCTCGAGTGGAAATCTCCCCTTAAACCTATTCGGTCCTAGTCAGTATATATCAATGGGTGGCTGTTATTCAGAAAGCATAATTATACGGTCAATCATTTCCCTACAACATATGTTTCATAGATTGGTGTTTGGTGCTGATTTTAACCGGTATTCCTTTCATGTGCGAGACATTTATATTATATATCATTGTTATATAATTGTTATATTATTTTTATATCATTGTTATATAATTGTTATATTATCGTTATATCATTGTTATATTAGTGTAATATAAAAGTTATATTATCGTTATATCATTGTTATATAATTGTTATATTATCGTTATATCATTGTTATATTAGTGTAATATAAAAGTTATATTATCGTTATATCATTGTTATATAATTGTTATATTAGTGTTATATCATTGTTATATCATTGTTATATTAGTGTTATATCATTGTTATATCATTGTTATATTAGTGTTACATCATTGTTATATAATTGTTATATTATCGTTATATCATTGTTATATCATTGTTATATTAGTGTTATATCATTGTTATATTAGTGTTATATAATAGTTATATTATCGTTATATCATTGTTATATTAGTGTTATATCATTGTTATATTAGTGTTATATCATTGTTATATTAGTGTTATATCATTGTTATATTATCGTTATATCATTGTTATATTAGTGTTATATAATAGTTATATTATCGTTATATCATTGTTATATCATTGTTATATTAGTGTTATATCATTGTTATATCATTGTTATATTAGTGTTATATCATTGTTATATCATTGTTATATTAGTGTTACATCATTGTTATATAATTGTTATATTATCGTTATATCATTGTTATATTATCGTTATATCATTGTTATATTAGTGTTATATAATAGTTATATTATCGTTATATCATTGTTATATTAGTGTTATATTATCGTTATATCATTGTTATATTATCGTTATATCATTGTTATATTAGTGTTATAATAGTTATATTATCGTTATATCATTGTTATATTAGTGTTATATTATCGTTATATCATTGTTATATTATCGTTATATCATTGTTATATTAGTGTTATATAATAGTTATATTATCGTTATATCATTGTTATATTAGTGTTACATCATTGTTATATAATTTTTATATTAGTGTTATATCATTGTTATATTAGTGTTATATAATTGTTATATTATCGTTATATCATTGTTATAATAGTGTTATATAATTGTTATATTATCGTTATATCATTGTTATATTAGTGTTATATAATTGTTTTATTATCGTTATATCATTGTTATGTCATTGTTATATTAGTGTTATATCATTGTTATATTATCGTTATATCATTGTTATATCATTGTTATATCATTGTTGTATTAGTGTTATATCATTGTTATATTAGTGTTATATCATTGTTGTGAGTTATTAGTTAAAGTCTCGCCCATTATTTCCTTGGTCAAGGGGGGTTGGGTGGGGGGGGGGGGGGGGTTAATGTCGTACCGCTACTACTGAACGTTACTTATAAGATCCGATACGATACGATACGGTAAGATCCGATCCGATACGATCATGTTCTTTTATTATGTTGTGGTGGTGGTTTTTGTAGTTAGAATTTTCCACGCACAAGAAACGAACTAATTAGGTTTGAAATCGGCACCAAATTCTGATCTAGAAACTTATGCTATTTATCCATTATATTAATTGAAGTTTAGTAGGAAGTTAGGAATGAGGTGAGATGGCAAGTTTATATCGTTTAATAATACGGAAACTGTGTGTGTGTGTGTGAGTGAGTTTTCTGGGGTGAAATAGCATAGAAAATCGTGAGGGAAAAATTGATAATACATATTTTCTGAATACCAATCTGGTAACAGTCTTCGCTAGCCAACTCAAATAGAGGTCTCAGCATGTAGGGAATATTCCATCGTCGCTTCGCCTCGCTGGAACAACGCAACCCATCATGACCTTACTTGGCCTTACCTAACTCCACTGTTCCATACTTGACCTGATCAAACTCCACTGTGCCTAACCATTCCATAACCTTCCTATCCGCCCCTACCTATCCCATCCACCCTAACTGAGCCCTAATGTCCTCAATCTATCCCAATCCTAACCGATTCGAACTACTTAACCAAACCCGATCCGACCTGACCTGACTCAATCTTACCCTATCTAGCCCAGCCCACCCTAACTCATCCCTACTCAACCTATTCCTTCCCAACCTATCCCAATCCTACCCGACCCAACCCAACCCTACCTTACCTTACCTTACCCTACCCTACTCAACTCAACTCAACTCAACTCAACCTAACCTAACCTAACCTAACCTAACCTAACCTAACCTAACCTAACCTAACCTAACCTAACCTAACCTAACCTAACCTAACCTAACCTAACCTAACCTAACCTAACCTAACCTAACCTAACCTAACCTAACCTAACCTAACCTAACCTAACCTAACCTAACCTAACCTAACCTAACCTACCCAACCCAACCCAACCCAACCCAACCCAACCCAACCCTACCTTACCTTACCTTACCTTACCTTACCTTACCTTACCTTACCTTACCTTACCTTACCTTACCTTACCTTACCTTACCTTACCTTACCTTACCTTACCTTACCTTACCTTATCTTACCTTACCCTACCCTACCCTACCCTACTCAACTCAACTCAACTCAACCTAACCTATCCGAACAAAACCTAAGCGAACCCAACCCAAACCCAACCGAACCTAACCTAACTCCACCACACCCAAAACAGCCTAACCCTATCCAACGCAACCCAACCCAACCCAGCCCCGTCCAGCCCAGCCCAATCTGACTTGACCTATTCCAATTCAACCCAACCCAATCCAACTCATCCCTACCCTACCCAACTCATCCCTACCCTATCATACCCTACCCTACCCCACTCATCCCTACCGCTACCCTACCCCACCCAAACAAATCCAACCTTACTCTACCCAACCCAACCCTACCCAACCCAACCCAACCCTACCCAACCCAACCCTACCCTAGCAAACCCAATCCAACCCAACTTAATCCTACCCAAATATTACAAAGCCTCCGTTCCCTACCCAACCTAACCTAATCCACCCCATCCCATGCTGACCTATTTCCCAACTCGCATCCTCACCCCTCCCAAGCCCAACCCAATCTAACCCTACCCTAACCAACCTGACCTAACCCACCCCATCCAAATCTGACCCAATTCACACCACCATCTTCCCTAATTCAATCCTACACCATCCCACCCATCCAACCTAACCCTACCCCATCCACCCTGCCCTAACCTATCCCAATCTGACCAAACCTATCCCAACACAACTCACACCCTCACAACCCACCATAACCCTACCCAACTCCGCCTAACTCCAGACCCGATCCTACCTATCCCAAACCATATTGTTCCAGCTCACATCAACCTAAGCAAACCCTACCTTACTGTGCAACCCGACCAAACCCAATTCAACCCAACCCGACCAAACCCAATTCAACCCAACCCGACCAAACCCAATTCAACCCAACCCGACCAAACCCACCTCATTCTATCTCTACCTGGCCTATCCCAACCAATCCGATTTAATTCACACCCAATCCCTACCAAACCCAATCTGGCCCTATCCCAACCCACTCCAATCTTACCTGAAGTAACCCATCTTAACCAATCCTAACCCATCCCTTTCCAATCTGATCTAACCCAACTCACCCCTAGCTTATGCCAACCCATCCCAACTCATTCCCTCATCCTTTCCCCCGATTCTACCCCACACAACCTGGTCTAATTCACCCCACCCCTATCTGACCTGGCCTAACCTATACCATTCTGACCAAACCCACCTCAACCCAACAATACCCCAGCCCACCCAACTTCAGCCAATCTCCCCCCCCCCCCCCCCCCCCCCCCCTTCATCCTGACCTAATATAACCTATCCAAATCCTACCCAACTCACAGTAAGTGGCTAGATCTTTAAGTAAACAGAGATTGGATTTGACAAGAACCATTATTCCCGTGTCCTTAATTTGGGAGGTAATAACCCGTGGAAGCTACCTATACTGCTGTTTGCGGATGATACAGTTCTGATGAGTGATAATGAATGGGAGTTGCAGGGTCTGGTAAATGAGTTTGGAACAGTGTGCGAAAAACGGAATT
This sequence comes from Paralithodes platypus, assembly GCA_032716605.1. Taxonomy (NCBI): domain Eukaryota; kingdom Metazoa; phylum Arthropoda; class Malacostraca; order Decapoda; family Lithodidae; genus Paralithodes; species Paralithodes platypus. The sequence continues at coordinate 8,461,131 of CM064501.1, forward strand.
TGAAGGTAAATACGGGGAAGAGCAAGGTTATGGTCTTCGAAAGGGGTGAAGTCACAGAGTGTGAGGTGAAGCTGAACGGTCAGGCTATGGAGATCGTCAACTCTTTTAAGTATCTGGGCAGTGTGTTGAGTAAAGATGGGACTATGGATGAAGAGGTGCGGGAGAGGGTACAACAGGGGAAGAGGGTTGTAGGAACGCTAAAAGCAGTAACAAGAATAGGGTGGTCAGTATGGAAGTGAAGAAGTCCTTGCATGACAGTGTGGTAATCCCGACACTGACTTACGGAAGCGAAGCATGGACGTTGGTTGAGAGACTCAGACCAAGAGTGAGAGCAGTGGAAATGAATTACTTAAGGAGTGCGTGCGGAGTTACATGGAGGGATAGACAGACTAATGAGGAAGTAAGAAGGAGGTGTGGTGTGGAGGTAGATGTGCTGGAAAGTGTGAAAAGGAACAACTTGAGATGGTTCGGCCATATGGAACGTATGGAAAGCGAGAGAATGACTAAGAGGGTGTACGAGAGCGAGGTGGAGGGGGAGAGGTAGACCGAATATGAGGTGGAAGGATGGAGTGAGGAACTACATGAACGAAGGCGGTGCTGGTTGGGGGGAGGGGCGTCGACTGACTGGGGACAGAGGTGCATGGGGGCGGTTCGTTCGTGGCCACACCTTCGGGGATCACGGCGTCAGGCAATAGATAGATAGATAGATAACCCGTAGAATTAATGTTGATATTGCTATTTTGATTATGTATTGCCGTACTTTTCTGTTTTTAAATGGTCATAGTTAGTTAAATAAAACTATTTAGCGACGCATGAGCATTGCAGTTTGCTATAGCGTATGGGGGGGGTGAACCGAAACAATGATTATATGTTTGTACTGTTGGGGAGGGGGTGGGGGTGAGGGGGGGGGTGAACCGAAACAATGATTATATGTTTGTACTGTTGGGGAGGTGGGGGGGGGGGGGGGATCGTAGAGGGAAGCAGATGTGTGTGGAATGGTGTTATATGCACAAATTATAAGGTCTTTTAAGAGGGGTGACCTGCTTTTTGTTATTTCTGTCCTTTTCTCTCTTTCTCTGGCTTGTATCCATTCGGCCCCATTCAGCCAACTATTTTAAGACGTTTATCCCCATCTAGGTGTCGATTTCTTCCTGGCGAGCGATAGCGAGCCAGCATTATATGAAGAAATCCGGCTTGCCGGAGACATTTTTCTATCGAAAAATGTTCAAATTTAGCCTGCTGTCAAGCAAAAATAAATAATATGCTGGCTCGCTACCGCTCTCCAGTAAAAAATTGACACCTGGATGGGGATAAACGTCTTAAAACAGTAGGCTGAATGGGGCCAAATGGATATAAGCCAGAGAAAGATAGAAAAGGACAGAACAAAAACAGGTCACCCCCCTTAAGGGGAGATGGTTCACTTCTTGGGAGATTTTTGCATGTATTCATTATTTTTCTAGTTTCCTCCCTAGACCTCCATCAAATTAAAAAAACAAAAACATCAATTAGATCCCCCTTCTAGATTAATTTGTACATTTTTCGGTAGAAAAATGTCCCGGCCGAAGGGCGGTTCTTCCAACATTACAGGCTTACTATCGTTCGCCAGTGAAAAAATCGACACCTAAATAACACGAAAGGTCTAAATATTGACGAAGAAATGGGGCGAAAAGTCTTAAAATCGACTAACTAATGGGGCAAACATCTTACCATCTGAAAACTAATGGGGCTAAACATGAGGGAGAAAGTGGACCAGAAAACCGCCGGGCCCCCCCCCCCCCCCCTTAATTAATGCTTTTTGTGCGCGGTGTTTGATTAGCCTAACTTTATGTGTGAAATGTGGCATGAGTGGAATGCTAATATTAAGGGCAGGGTTTTAGTTTGGTCCCTAGATATCCTTCAAGCTTAAGATTACACCCCTTTGAGCCCCTTTCAAGATAAATTTGTAAATTTTTCGGTAGAAAAATTTCCTGGCTGAAAGCCGGTTCCTCTTAAATTACAGGCTCGCTATCGCTCGCCAGGATAAAATCGACACCTAAAAGGCACGAAAGGTTTTAAAATTGACAGAAATGGGTTGAAAGTTCTTATAATCGTCAAAATAACGGGGCAAACTTCTTAAAATTAGAAAAAACAATGGGGCTAAACATGAGGGAGAAAGGAGTCAAGAAAAAAATCCCTCAAGTGGAGATCTCCCCTTAACCCTTTATGCTACCTCAGGTCCTTCTTAAACTGCACAACATCGTCTTAATATAGCTAGAATATCAATAAAAAGACGTCGTCGTTATAGAAGGGGTTAATGATAGTTAGGATGCTTACAGTGTCCATAATACTATATTCCCGTATAATAATAATAATAATAATAATAATAATAATAATAATAAAAGAATAATAATAATAATAATAAAAGAATAATAATAATAATAATAATAATAATAATAATAATAATTATTATAATTATAATAATAAAATAGTAATACTACTACTACAAATAATAATAATAATTACAGTATAATGATACGATTAATAACAGTAGCAATATTAAAATGATCTACAGCAACACCATTCGATCTAATCATCACAATAGACACACATTCCCATCCAATATTACGCTTGGCCAATTATCTCCATATTAACCCCCACAACCACCATGGGCAATAATATAACTCATTAATAACACTACATTATTATTTATGCCAATTAAGTCCTCATTAAGGGGAGGTTTCTAGTTTGTTTCCTACTCCTCCAGGAATCTTAAAATTTCACCCCCTTGACCCCCTTTTCAAGATAAATTTGTACATTTTTCGGTAGAAAAATGTCCCGGCCGAAGGCCGATTACTCTTAAATTACAGGCTCGCTATCGCTCGCCAGGATAAAATCGACACCTGAATTGCACGAAAGGTCTTAATATGGGGTGAAATTTCTTAAAATCGCTAAACTAATGGGGCAAACGTTTTATAATATCAAAAGCAATGGGGCTAAACATGAGGGAGAACGGGGTCAAGAAAAAAATCCCTCAAGTGGATATCTCCCCTTAATACACAAAGGACTGCATACAATCTGGCTTCCCAGCAAATATTTTAGCAGATTACAGTATATACAATTAAATATATTAATAATAGTGAAAGAATGTAAGGTGTCTAAAAAATCTGTGTGTGATAACCCGGGTTCGAATCCTGGTGGATCACATACAGTATATGCTTTCATTAATTTCATTGGAGGTGTTCGGTGTTGTGGTGGAATTAATAAAAAATAGATTATATAGTTATTCGGGCAATGTCAATTATCTGTCTATGGATTATTCTCGTTAACACGTTTGATCTAGACTTCTAATCATGCAAATCTGACTATTTTGTAACACTGCTATCGATATGGAATACGAGAGACCCTTCCTAAGCTTAACAAAATCGTTTAGTGTTAGCTAGAATACAATACAGAAAATATAAACCTGTACTGAATAAGTTACTCAAGGTTGTTCAAATTACGTTGATCGTAAGAGGAATTTACAGAGTGAGATCATAATTATAAGGGTGCCCACCTCGCTTGTTTTCTCTTTCTCTCCCTCTCTCTTTGGCTTGTATTCATTCGGCCCCATTCAGCCTACTGTTTTAAGACGTTATCCCCCATCCAGGTGTCAATATTTTCCTGGTGAGCGGTGGCGACCCAGCATATATATATATATTTTTTTTTGTAGAGCAAGCTAAATGTGTACATTTTTCGATAGAAAAATTTCTCCGGCGAAGCCGGATTTCTCCATACAATGCTGGCTCGCTATCGCTCGCCAGGAAAGTATCGACACCTGGATGGGGATAAACGTCTTAAAACAGTTGGCTGAATGGGGCCGAATGGATACAAGCCAGAGAAAGAGAGAAAAGGAGAAAAAGATACAAAAAATGCCGGTTAACTTAATTATAGCCAGAATAGAACATACAAATCATCATAATATTTAACCCCTTCAGTACCGGTGACATTCTTTTTATCATAGTCTGGCAATGATTAGGCTTGGGAAGGACGTCTACCCATGAATAGGCTACAGACTATGCCAAATAATCCTTTTACCGACCATATATCCTTCCTAAGCTTCATAAAATCGTCTAAATGTAGCTGAAATAAAATAAATGAGACGTCGCCGGTATAGAAAGGGTTAATATAATCGCGATGTGGCAACTAGAATAATAAAAAAAATTGTCAACTCTATTAGAATGAGCTAAAAGGACAATGGGGCAAAATGGTATATAAATGACTCTTTGTGTTTGTCTAATAATATATAATATACTGTATATATAACAATCAATGTACCGGGAATAATGGGCGATACAATTAAGGAGAGACAGACCGTTTTTCTGGACTCCCTTCTCCCTAATGTTTAGCCCCACTAGTTTTGATATTTTAAGACGTTGGTTCCATTAGTTTGGGGATTTTATGACCTTTCGCCCCATTTCTTTGTCAATATTAGGACCCTTCGTGCCATTTAGGTGTCGATTTTTTCCTGGCGAGCGATAGCGAGCCTGTAATTTTAGGAGGAATCGGCCTTTGGCCGGGACATTTTTCTACCGAAAAATGTACAAATCCATCTTGAAGGGGGGTCTAGGGGGTGTTTTTCTAAGCTTGATGGAGGTCTAGGGAGGAAACTAAAAACAATATATGAATAAATTAATTAATAGACCAAACAAACAGCTACTGTCCCCTTAACTCACAAAGCTGCTGTCCCACAATTATCACGATCATATGAATAACCCTTTGTTCTTCCCACGCTTCCATTTGGTAAAGGTTAGTTTTTCTACTGTTGATTAAATATATATGATTTAGGATATTATTTACAGTTGTTGGCCGAACAGCCCCAAGGTCTCGAGCAAGGCCAAGGCCATAAACGAGCGCCCCCACAAAACCCTCCCTGCTTACCACTAACAAAGCCCGGGTGACCGAAGCTACTCCAAGGCAGGGAGCTGAGGAGGGTGCGGAAACGCCCGGGAAACAGTTTATGTCTTTTAGCTTCAATGAAAGCAACATCATTTAGGCCGAAAGTCTTATAATATGAAAACTAATGGGGCTAAGCATGAGTGAGAAGGGCGACCAGAAAAACAGCCCGTCTCCCCTTAATCTAGATCAAATTGAAGGATGTATACTATTTATGTTCTTAATTTAATTCGACAGTTTTAAACTATAAGCTGGAATTTTCAACGATAAAGTTGTTCGTGTAACTTCGGCTTTAAGGGGGAGGTAGCCGTTTTTATTGGATCCCCTTCTCCCTCATGGTTAGCATATTACTTTTGAGATTTTAAGACGTTCGTTCCATTAATTTGGCGATTTTGAGACCTTTCACCCCATTTCTTTGTCAATATTACGACCTATCTTGCCAATTAGGTGTCTATTTTTTTTTGGCGCTCACCTGTAATTTCAGAAGGAATCGGCCTTCGGCCGGGACATTTTCCTACTGAAAAATGTACAAATTTATCTTGAAAAGGGGTCTAGGGAGTATTTTTTAAAGCTTTTTGGAGGTGTAGCGAGGAAACTAAACAAATAAATGAATAAATATATACATAGACCAAAAACGAAGCACTACCCCCTTAATGTGTGACTATTGTTCATGCAACAATTGTTAGTAATCATTTTGGACGCCCAATTCTCATTAACATAAAATATTCATGTCCAAATCCAGTTGCCGCGTGTAAACTAATTATCTGATCAACAAATTAGCTCTTCCACTATATATATATATTTTTTTATTTGTGTTACTCCTGTCATACATACATTTATTTTGTATAGTTATTTATTTCTTGGGTATTTTGTTTTTTTTATCTTGTGTATCTTTTTGTTATCTTGTGTATTCTTTGTTTATCTTGTGTATCATTTGTTTTATGTTGTGTAAATAGCACGAAAGGTCTTGATATTGACAAGGAAATGGGGTGGAAGGTCTTAAAATCGACAATCTGAAGGGACAAGCATATTAAAATCTGAAAATTAATGGGGCTAAACATGAGGGAGAAGGGGATCTAGAAAAACCACCCATCTCCCCTTAAGGGGTTATTCTCACGGCGAAATTTAAGAAAAATTCAAAATCTTATAACTTCTCTATTTATAGACCAATTTTGATAATTCAAAAACCATTCTGCTCACCATTCAATAGGGAACAGGACTGGTGCTAGTACATGTTCATATATGATAATATGTACATTATATGATATATAATGTTTGTATACGATATGAATTACTATATATATATATCAATAGTACCTATATTATTATATATGAACATGTAGTAGCACCAGTTCTGTTCCCTATTGAATGGTGAGCAGAATGGTTTTTGAATGATGAAAATCGGTCAATAAATAAAGGAGTTATAAGATTTTTATGCAGAATAATTATGTTTATTCAGTACGCGACCTCGAAAATAGAACACACATTATTGCCAATATCTCATGAAGTACTGGTCTTAGGCTCATGAAATTTGGTGTAGGGATTACTTTCTAGTGAAGAAATAAGCTGTAAGAATTTCACTGTTCTACTACAATAAATAAAAATAACATTTGTTATGACATACGCGACCTTGAAAATAGAACACACGTTATTGCCAATATCTCATGATATAATGGTCTTAGGCTCATGAAATTTGGTGTAGCGATTACTTTCTAGTGAAGAAATAAGCTGTAAGAATTTCACTGTTCTACTACAATAAATATAAATACAATATACAATAAATAAAAATAAAAATGTTTATGACATACCATTTTGTGGAATAGTCGTAGGTGCCGTGCAGATACATGCCATTTGTAGCCATTATTCACAGTGTACCTATTTTCAACTTTTTTAGATTCATATTCATATGCAATACTGTTGCATACTAAGCACCTAAGTTGAATTGAGGTGTCTGCTGAAAAAGTATGCAGATCCATTTGTAATTTACCACCACACTCATCACAAACTCTTGCAATAGTCTGGAAAAAATCCTTCATGGCACCCACGTTCATCAATAAATTGTTTTCCTTCACATCACCATCTCCATCATTGTCAAGGCTCAAATGCTGTTTTTCACTCTGTATTTGTTCTAGGAGGGTTTCTCTCAACTGTAAAGGTTTTGTTTTCTTTGTAGATTTTATAAGATTCTCCCCCTCACGAATATCTACCTCTTCTAGCGTCTGTGCAGTTCCTGGATTGTCTCCTAACCTCTCCCTTTTCTTCTTCTCCCTCTCAAGGGCTAATCTGCTCGCCTTTGACCTCTTTGGCATGATTAATTTGGCCAATAACACACGATACACATGATAATGCAGCCAACAAAACCACCACAACACGAGAAAATGCTGGACTGAACAGCTGATTCTGCAAAATGATAATTCGATCATTCGTAGCTTATCAAAATTCAGCCTAAGATAGCCTACTTGGGAAACTTATGCTTGTAATATTCAATTAGCTAATAATAAAGTAGCTAATATTTTTAGTACTACATAGGCCTATACGTATAATGAGCGAATATTCCTCTTCAGCAAAAAGTATGATAAGAATTTTACCAAAAAAAAAAATAGTCTAGCCGAAATTGACACTCGGCTTCGTTTTCTCTTTCTCATGATCAAAGAAAACCAATATTATTTGATGGGTAACAACAGAAAAAGTCAAAGTTCCCAGGTACCTTCAAATCTTGTTCTCGCGTATCGGCGTCCGTCGTCATTTAGCGCGCTACCCATGTCCACTATAAAATTCAAAATACCTATTTCTAAGCAACATATGGCTATAATATACATGGTAACTATATCTAGAAGAGTTAAATAAGGAAGATATGCAAAAAAACGAACTTGACAAATTTGACCAATTTTTCGTGAGACATGCCCCAAACATGCGGCGTAAGAGAGCAAGAAGAAGGAGAAGAAGAAGAGAGCAAGGAACAGACGTGGGTTGGAGGAGAGGCAAAGAGAAAAGTGGGAATAGGCTGAGAAGGGAGGGAAGGAAGACATGGACGAAAAAAGAAAGGCTTGAAAGAAAGAAATAATAAAGATAAAAGCAATGTTGAAGATAAAAGAGAGAACGAAAGAAAGAAAGAAAGACTTGGAAGGAAGATAAGAAAGAAGGAATGTAGAAGAAAGATGAGAGCAATGTTAACGATAAAGAGAGAATCGAAGAAGAAAGAAAGGCTTGGAAGGAAGGTAAGAAAGAAGGAAGCTATAAGAAAGATGAGAGCAATGTTGAAGATAGAAGAAAGAATGGAAGAAAAAAGCAAGGATTTAAAGGAGGGTAGAAAAGAAGAAAAAGATATGAAAGATGAGAGTAGTGTTGAAGATAAAGAGAGTATGGAAGAAAAAGCAAGGATTGGAAGGAGGCTAGAATAAAGAAGAACAAATTATGAGAGCAATGTTGAAGATAAAGAGAATGAAAGCAGAAACGATTGAAAGGAAGATAAGAAAGAAGGAAATGAGAAAGATAAAAGAGAGAATGGAAGAAAAAAGAAAGGATTGAAAGGAGGGTAGAAAAGAAGAAAGAAATATGAAAGATGAGAGATATGGTAAAGGTAAAAGAGAGAAGGAAGGAAGATAGAAGCAAAATGAGAGCAATGTTAAAGATAAAAGATAGAAGGAAGGAAGGACGGAACAAAAAGCAGGAAAGAATGAAGGCTGAGCAAGGGTGATAAAAGACGGCATAAGAGAGAGAGCAAGAATGGAAGTGGTTGGAGAGAATGGGAAGAAAGACCAGAAATACGAGGAATGAAGGAAAAAGGAAAGGAAAGCGGGAGAGGAACAACAAAGGAAGGAAACAAAGAAGTGAAGGAAGGTGGTGGGGCTCTCACTTGAAGAAGGAAGGGAGAAAGACGATACTGTTTGCACTGAGAGAGAGAGAGAGAGAGAGAGAGAGAAAAAAAAATCCTCCCAACGGTTATTGTGTCTCTACCTTCAACCTCCAATTTGCCCCCCCCCCCTCTCTCTCTCTCTCTCTCTCTCTCTCTCTCTCTCTCTCTCTCTCTCTCTCTCTCTCTCTCTCTCTCTCTCTCTCTCTCTCTCTCTCTCTCTCTCTTATGTTTTTATTTTGTTTTATTTGTTTCCTCCCTAGACCAATCAACTTAAAAGGAAAAGAAACGAAAACAAAGAATCACTCATGACGACCCCCCCCCCCCCCCCCCCTTCAACGTTTATTTTTACATTTTTCGTTAGAAAAACGTCCTGGCCGGAGGCCGTCGGCTCAAAAATTAAAGGGTCGGTATCGCTCGCCAGGAACAAATCAAGACCATTGTATGAAAGGTCTTAATATTGGCAAAGGAATGGGACGCAAGATTTTAAAATCGCCAAACTAATGGGCAAACATCTTAAAATTATAATGTAAAACTTGCAAAATAAACAAACCAAAACGTATACGAACACAGTAACATTTCAGAACTAATGGGGCTAAACATGAGGGAGAAGGGGGGCCAGAAAAAAACAACCATCCCCCTTCTCCTTTCCGTGTCCCCATCGGGCCCCTCCAGTCTTTCATAATCTCTTCAGCCTCTTGTGCCAGATATTGCATTTACTCTCTCTCTCTCTCTCTCTCTCTCTCTCTCTCTCTCTCTCTCTCTCTCTCTCTCTCTCTCTCTCTATTTCTATCTCTTTATCTCTCTCTCTCTCCCTTCATTTCTATCTCTCTCGCTCTCTCTCTCTCTCTCTCTCTCTCTCTCTCTCTTAATTCTCAGTATTTTACTTTTCTTTCTCCCTCTTCTCCCAGATTGTGTGTGATATTCCTTTAACCCTCTTTCTCTTCTCCCAATACTTCTCAATATTCTCTTCTTCCCAATTTAACTGGAGGCCCTTTTGAAACTGAATACAATCGTCTAATAGTAGCCAGAATAAAGTTAAAAGGACGTCGCCGATGCAGTAGGGATTAACCCATGCAGTACCAGGGATGTCCATTTTATAATATTCTGGCAACTGTTAGACGATTTTACTCAGCTTAGGAAGAACCTCTAGCAATAATAAGGCTTCAAACTATCTCAAACAACCCTTTTAACTACCACATACCCTTATTAACCCCATCTGTACCAGCGACGGATTCTTATCATTTCAGCTGCATTTAGACGATTTTATGAAGTTTAAGAAGGATATATGGTAGCTAAAAGGATTAAGTGAGATAGTCTTCACTTTATTAATTGGCAGACATCCTTCTTAAACTGAATGAAATCATCTAATAGTTGGCAGAATATAATCAAAAGGACGTCACCGGTACTGAATGGGTTAATCTACATAATATCGTATAAATACAGCTAGAGTAAAATATAACACGTTGCTGGTATTATTCAAGGGGTTAAATATGAATGGCGGTATAATTGTGTGAAGGAGAATGGGAGCAAGAGATAGGATAGACGTATTGACAGACCTGAGGACGTCCCTTCACTCACACATCAATGGAGAGACGGTGGATATCAAAGGAGACTAATATACACACCAACACTACAATAACACTACCGACACTACATCACCAACACTACACTAACACTACCAACACTAACACCACCAACACTACACCACCAACACTACACTAACACTACCAACACTACACCACCAACACTACACTAACAACACTACACCACCAACACTACACCACCAACACTACACTAACACTACCAACACTACACCACCAACACTACACTAACAACACCACCAACACTACACTAACAACAACACCAACACTACACTAACAACACCACCAACACTACACTAACAACACCACCAACACTACACTAACAACACCACCAACACTACACTAACAACACCACCAACACTACAACAACACTACATCACCAAAACTATATCACCAACACTACACTAACACTACACTAACACTACCAACACTACACTAACAACACTACATCACCAACACTACACTAACACTACCAACACTACATCACCAACACTACACTAACAACACTACATCACCAACACTACACTAACAACACTACATCACCAAAACTACATCACCAACACTACACTACATCACCAACACTACCAACATTACATCACCAACGCTACCAACACTACATCACCAACACTACATCACCAACATTACAACACCAACACTACCAACATTACATCACAAACGCTACCAACACTTCATCACCAACACTACATCACCAACACTACCAACACTACATCACCAACATTACAACACCAACACTACATTACCAACACTACATCACCAACACTACATCACCAACATTACAACACCAACACTACATCACCAACACTACATCACCAACATTACAACACCTACACTACCAACACTACATCACCAACATTACAACACCAACACTACATTACCAACACTACATTACCAACACTACATCACCAACACTACATCACCAACATTACAACACCAACACTACACCACCAACACTACATCACCAACATACATCACCAACAACACCAACACTACATTACCAACACTACACCACCAACACTACATCACCAACATTACAACACCAACACTACATTACCAACACTACATCACCAACACTACATCACCATCACCAACATTACAACACCAACACTACACCACCAACACTACATCACCAACATTACAACACCAACACTACATCACCAACACTACATCACCAACATTACAACACCAACACTACATTACCAACACTACATCACCAACACTACATCACCAACATTACAACACCAACACTACATCACCAACACTACATCACCAACATTACAACACCAACACTACATTACCAACACTACATCACCAACACTACATTACCAACACTACATCACCAACACTACATCACCAACATTACAACACCAACACTACACCACCAACACTACATCACCAACACTACATCACCAACATTACAACACCAACACTACATCACCAACACTACATCACCAACATTACAACACCAACACTACATCACCAACACTACACCACCAACACTACATTACCAACACTACACTACCAACACTACATCACCAAAACTACACCAATGCTCTCAACACCACCCTCGCCACATCAAAGCCTACACCAATACCACAAACAACACCAGACAGAGTACACTTAATACCAGAGTAAGCTAACACAACACATTATCAAAAACTACATATTACACCAAAGACAATTTTGATCAAAGTCCTCAAATACAAAATTCTTTATTTTTGAACCACTACAGAGAGAGAGAGAGAGAGAGAGAGAGAGAGAGAGAGAGAGAGAGAGAGAGAGAGAGAGAGAGAGAGAGAGAGAACGAGATATTATGGTCGGATAAGTCTAAAAGGAAATAATGAAAAAGAAGGCAAAAGTGCAGCCGAGCTGGAGAAGTAATATGTTAGAGGAAAATAATAAGTGGCGAAAACATTGGTTAAGGGATACATGGACAAGAAAATAATATTAGATCGATGTTAAGATACAAGTCAGTCAGTGCCAGCCCTTACTCCCACAAGAGGTAGGGAGGATCAACAAGAGACACGAGAAAGGAAAAGAGTTGACAGGAGAAGAACACATATAACAATTCGTCCACACGAAGCAAACACAAGCATTCAGAAATACCAATCACTCATCAGCCCCCGAAATCAATGGCTTCACCTCAGATTTTATTCTTCCGGGAAAGGTCTCTTCACATCATAATCTGGGATAAAGACCTTCCAGGTTTGTCATTTAAGAGGGTCCAGAGACCTTCATGTACTCTCTCTAACAAACTTCCTCCATTCATTCATGTCATTTGCTAATTTGTTTGCTCAACCATTCCCTTTTCACGCTTTGACACACATTCGGATATCATATCAACCCATCTTCTTCCCGGCCTTCTTCGCCTTCTTCTTCCTTCCACTTCACTGACATAGATCCTTTTAACCTTTTTTCTTCAGGCATTCTTGTCATGTGACCATACCATCTGAGAACACTTTCTTCAACCTTTTGCTCTACTGACGTCTTAACTTCTTATGTTCACACTTTTTACGTTGTCTATTGTAATAGATCATGCCCGGTGCCAATTGTAATAGATCATAAGACTAATAGGTTACTGTAACACACACTCAGCCACTCAATCTAACCCACTTATCTAATCCACTTACCTAAATACAATTACCCAGTATTATAACTACCCCTAAGATTACCCCAAATCATTATACTGATTACTGCTTGTCACACGAAATCTCACATCAACCAACCCTTTAGTCTACTGTGATATCGTCGCCCAGCAAATGACCGCATGATCGAATAAGGTACGAGATTTTCCCACACTCACAGTACCCGTCAATCACACTCATCACTCTCTCTCTCTCTCACCTCCTCAGTTACGTGACTCGCTAGACTAATGAGAGTTGCCTAATTAAAGGGTCTCAAAACGGGCAGTACGACAAGCCCTTCAAGCCGACAATCCTCTAGCGGTAACCATCACTCTCTGTGGGGTTAAGATGCTACGGCGTCACTCACTCACCCGCACACATCCACACACACGTGACTCGCTAGACTAATGAGAGTTGCCTAATTAAAGGGTCTCAAAACGGGCAGTACGACAAGACCTTCAAGCCGACTATCCTCTAGCGGTAACCTCACCCTCTGTGGGGTTAAGTGTTACGGCGTCACTCACCACACCCGCACACATCCACACACCCCTGGCCACGTGCATAGCTAAATCAGTGGGATATCGCCGCAGGAGAACTATGTCGCCCTGGGCATCCCTAGCCTTTAGCAAGCCCTCTGTGGGGTCATTCTACACCTGCCATTCTCGGCCATAGCATTAAGCTAATTCGGTCGGCGTCACAACCTTGGCCATGTGCACGGTCTGGCTCAGTCCTGGTGACTGGCCAACGCACACAAGCACACCACCACACATCACTTCACCACCACACATCACTCTGGATATCTCAATCAACGTTGACACTTGTCTAACTGAATTGGACTCACCTGATTATGGTTGAATTAGGGCACGAGGTGCCCTCGCAGCCCTGCCGACCCATTCATCGCGGGCACAACAAAATTGGACTATCTCGTTGGGGTCGGGCAGGAGGAGAATAAGGCCTGTCCTGGGCATCCCTGCCCCCTTTATAACCTCGGTTTTCCCCTTCCCCATCACATTTTGAATTTGGTGCCAATGAAAAGACTGGACACTCCCTATGACCACGCCTACAGCATGAACGCACACACACATGTACGCGTAACGGCGTCCTACCCACGCTCACAAGCAAGAACGCACACACGCACACATGTACGCGAGGTGCCTAGCGGTACACAGGCCTATGCCTGTGCCTCCACCCCTCTTCTCTCCATTTCTCTACAGCTGTTCCCGCCTCCCCAATTTTTCCCGCGCTCGAGAAATATAGCTAACCCTATAGTATATAATCACAGTCACGGTCTGACCCGTGACATTCCCCCCTACTAACATTGATTTTGCTCTGCTAAAATCACTCAGGTGTCATTCATAGTGTCTTCCATACTGTGGTGTGAGTCTAACCTGTCGCTGGTGCATTAAATGATCGCCCTTGAGTAGAAAACCCCTCTGCATTTACGTTAAAATTTCTACTGAAAGGGGAAAACTCCTGAGGTCTCATTCACGGCCAGCGACATAAACCTGGTGGTTAACCCACTTATTTTTACAGTGAAAACTAGTGGCTTTGCCCACTCATTTACAATGAACACACAATTAAGCTCAGCTAATGTCATGTAAAAAGAGATGTTGTGAGACACGGTTTACATGAGGTATGTGAAGAAACAGTGTAAAAAAAAAAATCGGCTCAACTCTATGGACTGCTGGGTATAAACATTTGTTTTGACTTGATGAGGGATCCTTGGGCGTCGTTTCTTGAGGGCCAGGATTCCTGCCGTGGGTTCTCCAATCTCCCGACGAACGCCTGGCTGACTCAGTACCTGTATAAAATTTGGAAGCGGCAGAATAAAAGCGAACAAACAACATTTCATCCCCTCCCCTCCCGTATTATATATCACGCTACTTATTGTTGACTCCCTCTATCATCAGTCTCCCCACTATTTAACCCGACTTACGCCCCAGACCTCATTCAACGATGGACCACACACATCCCACACTTTTCCCAAGTTTTAAGCAGCATCGAGCCTCCTCTGACGCTCTCTCTGTCACCTCTAACTTTTCCTATGGTCTTCCCTTTCTATCCCAACCCTTGCTGCTACGCAATCCCTCACTTATTTAGAATTCGTCCTAACCAATGCTCGTTCCTCCCTCTCCCTCTTGTCCTTGGCAAGGAACAACAGATTTTTAAGAGAGGAATAGAATAATCAAAGCAAAAAAAAAACAAATCTCGCCCGACACACAACTGACCCATATAACAGAAACTGTCTAGATTTATGATACCGAAATAAGAGAAAGAACAACGACTCGGCCGGATTACAAACACTTCCCTCTATCCTTAAACGATCGATCACAGCACTTGCGTATGATGAACGAATTTAAAGGAAACTATTCCACATAACACCTACTGCCTAAGATTTATGACACCGGAATAAGAGAAACAACAACGACTCGATCGGATTACAACACTTCCCTCTATCCTTAAACGATCGATCACAGCACTTGCGTATGACGAACGAAATTAAAGGAAACTATTCACATGGCATAAAATCACAGCGACAATCACAAAAAAAAAAAATCAACAGAGATCAATTATAGACAAGCAAACAAAAATTATCGGACACAATTACTTCTCAAAGCGAATCGTAGAACTAAATATTATGAAACAATGTGGGGCGCGCGAGCGATGGGAAAAGGAATTCACTTGTTTACACAAGGAGGTTCACCGACGCTCCCAGGATGTGACTTGACCACGAGGGGAAAGAAAAAAAGAAAGGAAAATCTCCCGCGTGGGGCTACTTTTGTATGAACACAATTATACAACAAATCCTTCATTATCCCGTACATCTACATCAGAACTGGTCCTGTATCACGGTCGCCACTTGTAATAGATCATGCCCGGTGCCAATTGTAATAGATCATAAGACTAATAGGTTACTGTAACACACACTCAGCCACTCAATCTAACCCACTTATCTAATCCACTTACCTAAATACAATTACCCAGTATTATAACTACCCCTAAGATTACCCCAAATCATTATACTGATTACTGCTTGTCACACGAAATCTCACATCAACCAACCCTTTAGTCTACTGTGATATCGTCGCCCAGCAAATGACCGCATGATCGAATAAGGTACGAGATTTTCCCACACTCACAGTACCCGTCAATCACACTCATCACTCTCTCTCTCTCTCACCTCCTCAGTTACGTGACTCGCTAGACTAATGAGAGTTGCCTAATTAAAGGGTCTCAAAACGGGCAGTACGACAAGCCCTTCAAGCCGACAATCCTCTAGCGGTAACCATCACTCTCTGTGGGGTTAAGATGCTACGGCGTCACTCACTCACCCGCACACATCCACACACACGTGACTCGCTAGACTAATGAGAGTTGCCTAATTAAAGGGTCTCAAAACGGGCAGTACGACAAGCCCTTCAAGCCGACAATCCTCTAGCGGTAACCATCACTCTCTGTGGGGTTAAGATGCTACGGCGTCACTCACTCACCCGCACACATCCACACACACGTGACTCGCTAGACTAATGAGAGTTGCCTAATTAAAGGGTCTCAAAACGGGCAGTACGACAAGACCTTCAAGCCGACTATCCTCTAGCGGTAACCTCACCCTCTGTGGGGTTAAGTGTTACGGCGTCACTCACCACACCCGCACACATCCACACACACCCCTGGCCACGTGCATAGCTAAATCAGTGGGATATCGCCGCAGGAGAACTATGTCGCCCTGGGCATCCCTAGCCTTTAGCAAGCCCTCTGTGGGGTCATTCTTACACCTGCCATTCTCGGCCATAGCATTAAGCTAATTCGGTCGGCGTCACAACCTTGGCCATGTGCACGGTCTGGCTCAGTCCTGGTGACTGGCCAACGCACACAAGCACACCACCACACATCACTTTCACCACCACACATCACTCTGGATATCTCAATCAACGTTGACACTTGTCTAACTGAATTGGACTCACCTGATTATGGTTGAATTAGGGCACGAGGTGCCCTCGCAGCCCTGCCGACCCATTCATCGCGGGCACAACAAAATTGGACTATCTCGTTGGGGTCGGGCAGGAGGAGAATAAGGCCTGTCCTGGGCATCCCTGCCCCCTTTATAACCTCGGTTTTCCCCTCCCCCATCACATTTTGAATTTGGTGCCAATGAAAAGACTGGACACTCCCTATGACCACGCCTACAGCATGAACGCACACACACATGTACGCGTAACGGCGTCCTACCCACGCTCACAAGCAAGAACGCACACACGCACACATGTACGCGAGGTGCCTAGCGGTACACAGGCCTATGCCTGTGCCTCCACCCCTCTTCTCTCCATTTCTCTACAGCTGTTCCCGCCTCCCCAATTTTTCCCGCGCTCGAGAAATATAGCTAACCCTATAGTATATAATCACAGTCACGGTCTGACCCGTGACATCTATTCTCCGAACTCCACTCTCATTTCTTAGCAAATCCATTTCAACTGCTCCAACTCGTGACTTTTAATTACTATACCATATCAATGTTTCACACCCATACATCAATGCCGGTACCTACACATCCTCATGCAATCCTCTCACTGCTTCCATACTCAAGTTTCTGCTCCTAAACAAGGCTTTCATTGCTCCAGCTACCTTTCTTCCTTGTGTTACTCTGTTTTCTACTTCTCTTGTACATTTTCCCCTTTTCTCAATCATGGCTCCCAGATACATAAATTCTTCTACTAGTTCAAGCTGTTCTCCATTAATCCTTACATTACACACAGTGTCTCCTTCTCTTTCTACTACCATTACTTTGCTTTTATTTACATTCACTTTCAGACCTCGTCTTTCGCAAACTTCCACAAATATCTCCACCATCTGGCACAGGTCATTCTCGCCCTCGGCTCATAACACTGCGTCATCTGCATACAACACATTAGTGACAGTTATTCTGTTCCCACCACTCACCATCTCTAGTCCTTTAGGGATATAATAAGGATATAATAGGATATCATATCAAGGCAAGCAGGTAGATAGATATAGCGATAGATTTGTACATAGATGTAATATAAATAGATACCAGAAAATATTTAGATACCGGAGGCAATTCAGTAACTGCTTGGAGAAAAAGTGAATTAATAAATGGCATATATGAAGATAATTTATGAAGATAATTTCAAATATAGATACAAAAACATTAACATGAAAGTATATACTATACGGATGCAAAAATATTCGCTGGTGAACTATAATTTTTCAATTGGGCATCTATATATCTAATCTGTCTATCTATCTATCTTGCCAGCGCGCGAGACGAAAATAACTGCCAAGCGTAGTACATACTTTTAATTAAAAGGGAAGGAGTGAAATAGAAAGACTGGTTGCCTGACTATAAAGATAACATATATGACCAAGTAAAAGCTGGGTTGATTAAAAACGGATCCGGCAGAGATAACGGAGATGAAAGAGAGTAATACCAAAAACAAGATAAAGGGATAAAGAGGAGGAAAAGGGAAGGACATTAATGGTGTACTGTATATATATATATACAGTATATATAGAGAGAAAGAGAGAGAGATTTACATAGATACACCGGCCACACAGACCTTACGATCCAAACGAGGAGGGCAGGACTTAATTCTAGTAGAGATGGCATATCCGATAGAAAAGGAAAGTTGAAGGAAAGGATAGAAAAGAAGAAGAAGAAGAAGAGAGAGAGAGGGGGATTAAATGTCAACAGAGGGATTCGACAAGGGAGTGACAGGCGGACAATGAAAAGAGGCCAAAAATATTGACATGAAAGAGAGAGAGAGAGAGAGAGAGCGAGCGAGATGAGGGAATGGGATGTAGGAAATTTGACGTTTGTAACCACCCCCTTTTTAAATTCTCCGTTGTCCCTTTCTCTCATCGGTCTATCCCTCTCTCTCTCTCTCTCTCTCTCTCTCTCTCTCTCTCTCTCTCTCTCTCTCTCTCTCTCTCTCTCTCTTTACCTCCCTTCCTCTATCCCTCCCTATTTCTATTTACCCCTTCACCCCTCTTCTTTATCACTCTCCCTCCTTCCCTTCCTCCATCTTTCTCTATTTCTATTTACCCCCTTCATCCCTCTTTTTTTTCTCTCCTTCCTTCCCTTCCTCCCTCCCTTACGTTCTGTCTAGTTATCCCTGCATCCCTCCTTCTTTCTCTCTGCTTCCTTCCCTCCTTTCTCTATCCTTCCTTCCCTCCTTTCTCTCTCCTTACCTCCCTGCTCCCTCCCTCCCTCCCTCCCTTACGTTCTGTCTATTTATCTCTGCATCCCTCCTTCCTTCCTTCCCTTCCACCATCCCTTACGTTCTGCCTATTTATCCCTTCATCCCTCCTATTTTCCCTGTCCTTCCTTCCTTCCTTCCTTCCCTCCCTCTCTCCTTCCCTCCCTCTCTCTCCTTCCCTCCCTCTCTCTCCTTCCCTCCCTCTCTCTCCTTCCCTCCCTCTCTCCTTCCCTCCCTCCCTCCCTCTCTATCTATCTGTTTGGGGGAGCCTGACTTCCCTGGAGGTGATGTGTTTTGATTTAGGAAGGAGGCTGGCTTCTGTCACTTTTTATGATTGCATTGCTTTTATTTATTTTGATCTATCTATATCTATCTATATCTATCTATCTATCTATCTGCATATCTGTCTGTCTATCTATCTATCTATCTATCTATATGTCTGTCTGTCTGTCTGTACTGAAATTAACTCAACTGTACCGTACCGTATGTGTGTATGTATGTATGTATGTATGTACGTATGTATGTATATGTACAGTATGTATGTATGTATGCATGCATCTGGCTGTCTATCTAACACCTGTGGTCACTAACATGAACAGTTAACATATAATTATACAGTACGAAAAGAGAGCGTTTGCCGAGTCCATTTATACATATACACGCACACATTGCACATGGAATTAAGGGGGCCCACCTCGATTTGTTTTCTCTTTCTCACTCTATCTCTGAGTTGTATCCATTCGGCCCCATTCAGCCAACTGTTTTAAGACGTTTACTCCCATCCAGGTGTCAATATTTTCCTGGCGAGCGTTAGCGAGCCAGCATATTTATATATTTGTTTTTACAGCAAGCTAAATTTGTACATTTTTCGATAGAAAAATGTTTCCGGCGAAGCCGGATTTCTCCATACAATGCTGGCTCGCTATCGCTCGCCAAGAAGAAATCGACACCTGAATGGGGATAATGTCTTAAAACAGTTGGATGAATGGGGCCGAATGGATACAAGCCAGAGAAAGAGAGAAAAGGAGAGAAAGATAAACAAAGCAGGAGACCCCCCTTAAGATGACAGAGAGCGGGGCAAGTGGCTTCTTTTGTAGTACAGTTGAAAGAGTGTTCATGTTGTCGATCCCATATCCTTTTTTTTTTTTTGCTTCCTCCTTTCTCCTCCTCCTTCTCTTCCTCCCTGTTCTCCACCACTATGGACCTACTACCCAAACTACACCACCACCACCACTGCCTCCTCCTCCACCATCACCAACTCACCCACCACCACCACCTCCACTGCCTCCTCCTCCTCCTCCTCCTCCTCCTGGCCCTCTATTGTTCCTCCACAGTTTTTCTCCCATTTCTCAAATCCTTTGTTCAATTCTTTCTTCCGTAGCACATTTTTCAGGTTTCCGCTGACACTTTTTGTTTCTATTATGTTTACTTTCCCTCTTGCTTCCCTCGTCTGTGTATATCTCTATCTATCTATCTCCCTATATCTATCTCCCTATATCTATCTATCTATCTATCTATCTATATATATATATATATATATATATATATATCTATATATATATTATATGTAGCTTTCCCTAAGAGAGAGAGAGAGAGAGAAAGAGAGAGAGAGAGAGAATGAGAAAGAGGAAAACAAAACAATCCCGGACGTTATGTTATTTTCGACTAATTCCGACCTGTGGGGCTCCAACAGAGAATCTAATCTTCTCCCAGAATTTTCCTCTTGTGGTTCTGCATAATAGGGTGGAGAGAGAGAGAGAGAGAGAGAGATATATATATATATATTTACATATATTTACATAGATACACTGGCCGCACAGACCTTACGATCCAAACGAGGTGGTCAGGACTTAATTCTAGTAGAGATGGCATGTCCGATAAAAAAGGAAAGTTGAAGGAAAGGATAGAAAAGAAGAAGAAGAAGAAGAGAGAGAGAGAGAGAGAGAGAGAGAGAGAGAGAGAGAGAGCAAACTGGATAACTAGGTAAAAATTGGATGGACAGGTAGAACTGGAGCTTGCATTACAAGAGCACAGCAGAAAGACACGTACAATCGGGGGTATTAAGTGTTGTCATAGATTCCAGTGGTCTTCGCTCAAAAAGTGTTATTGGTATCTTTATAGTTACTGGGAAAAGTGCTTATCCCTCAGAGTATTAGTCAGTGTCCGAAACTTTGTGAAATATCTGACAACACTTATTAACCTCGACTGTACGTTCTGGACAGTGAAAGATACAGACAGACAGACAGATAGAAGAATAGTATATTAAACAATAAACTTCAAAAGAAAACTCAGTGTTGGTGAAGTAAGAGGGTATGTAAACAAAAACAAGACGTAAACAATAGACAGGAAAGTAAGAAGAAGAGGAGGATGTGTAGCAAACAACAATAACAACACCAAGTAAGTTAAGGGGGCCACCTCGTTTGATTTTTTTGTCTCTCTTTCCCTCTCTCTCTGGCTTGTATCCATTCGGCCCCATTCAGCCTACTGTTTTAAGACGTGTATCCCCATCCAGGTGTACATTTTTTCCTGCTGAGCGATAGCGAGCCAGCATTGTATATAGAAATCCGGCTTCCGGAGACATTTTTCTATCCAGAAATGTACAAATTTAGCTTGCTGTCAAAACAAAAATATATACTGTATATGCTGGGTCGCGGACACCTGGATGGGGGTAAACGTCTTAAAACAGTAGGCTGAATGGGGCCGAATGGATACAACCCAGAGAGAGAGAGAGAAAAGGAGAGAAAAATAGAAGGTCACCCCCCCTTAAAACGTTACCCAAGACTGAAACACAGGAGAACATAGTCACGCAAAGCCAAACTGAAGAAATACAAAGAAAATGGTCCATCAAAGGAAGGACTAGGAAGGAAATTGAAATAAAACACGAATAACAAGCGAGAAAATAAAAATATGTGAAGGAAAGTTTGAGCAAGGAAGGTTCTGAAAGACAAGAAGAGAGCAAGGGAAGATGAAAAGAGAAGTGAAAGAGCCTGATAAAGAATAAGCGGAGGAAAGTAAAGGCCAAAGTGAACTGTGATGACAATTGGAAGAACTAATTAGAAGTGCAGGACAGCGAACATTATGTATAATATAAACTAAGTAAAACCGGTCGCCGGGAAAAAATCTAAACCTGGATGGGGATAAACGTCTTAAAACAGTAGGCTGAATGGGGCCGAATGGATACAAGCCAGAGAAAGAGAGAAATTGAGATAAAAAAAACAGGTCACCTCCTTTAACGCGACAAAAAAGCAAATCAATAAAATTATAATAATCTATCTATCTATCTATTGCCTGACGCCGTGATCCCCGAAGGGGTGGCCACGAACGAACCGCCCCCATGCACCTCTGTCCCCAGTCAGTCGACGCCCCTCCCCCCAACCAGCACCGCCTTCGTTCATGTAGTTCCTCACTCCATCCTTCCACCTCATATTCGGTCTACCTCTCCCCCCTCTGTCCTCCACCTCGCTCTTCGTACACCCTCTTAGTCATTCTCTCGCTTTCCATACGTTCCATATGGCCGAACCATCTCAAGTTGTTCCTTTTCACACTTTCCAGCACATCTACCTCCACCACACACCTCCTTCTTACTTCCTCATTAGTCTGTCTATCCCTCCATGTAACTCCGCACGCACTCCGTAAGTAATTCATTTCCACTGCTCTCACTCTTGGTCTGAGTCTCTCAAACCAACGTCCATGGGCTTCGCTTCCGTAAGTCAGTGTCGGGATTACACAACTGTCATGCAAGGACTTTTCACTTCATACTGACCACCACCCTATTCTTGTTACTGCTTTTAGCGTTCCTACAACCCTCTTCCACTGTTGTACCCTCGCCCCCACTACTTCATCCATAGTCCCATCTTTACACAACACACTGCACAGATACTTAAAAGAGTTGAAGATCTCCATAGCCTGACCGTTCAGCTTCACTCACACTCTGTGACTTCACCCTTTCGAAGACCATAACCTTGCTCTTCCCCGTATTTACCTTCAAATTCCGTTTTTCGCACACTGTTCAAAATCATTTACCCGACCCTGCAACTCCCATTCATTATCACTCATCAGAACTGTATCATCCGCAAACAGCAGTATAGGTAGCTTCCACTCAATTCCCTCCCTTTTCAGCGATACACCAACATCCACTGCTCTTGATAGTATTTCTTTCATAACTCCATCCATATATACAGTAAACAACCACGGGGACATCACACACCCCTGTTTCAAACCAACATTCAGGTCAAAGAACTCGCTCTGCTCACTCTCCACACGTACTGCCGCCTTTGCACCCTCATACAGGCTCTTCACTGCTTTCAGCAACTTGCCCTCTACTCCGTATATTCTAAGTACTTTCCACAAACCTTCTCTATCCACTCTGTCATAGGCCTTCTCTAAGTCCATAAAGGCAACATACACCTTTTGTTTCTTCTCCAGATACTTCTCCACAACACAATTCAGGGTAAAAATCTGATCTACACATCCTCTTCCCTTCCTAAAACCCTCCCTGCTCGTCGCCCTATCCATTTCTCCGTTCTCACTCTCACTCTCTCAATCACTATCCTACTGTATACCTTCCCTACTACGCTTAGAATACATATTCCTCGTGGTTACCACACACTCCTCTTTCCCCCCTTTGCCCTTATATAGCGGGACTATTATGCCAGTCTTCCAGTCATCGGGTGCACTCCCCTTCTTCCATGCTAGTTTGCACATTTTTCCATACCCATTCTATCACTATCTCACCACCATACCTCAACATTTCCCCACACACTCCATCTGTTCCTGGTGCTTTCCACCCCAACTTCACTCATTTTCATGGCTTCACACTCTGACCTCCTGATCCCCACCTCCTCCTCCACTACTTTCTCTTCTTCTCCCTCCCATACCATATCCAGCTATGTTTGCGGCTCTTCATTCCTTTCAGTTAGCAACTCACTGAAGTACTACTCCCTCCTCATCTTTCGACTCTCTCTTGCTTCTCGGCTAGCATTCTCCCATTCTTATCTTTCACACACCCTTACTGTTTTCCCTTGCTACCTTCCCTAACTTTCTTGACTTCTTTCCAGAACAGTTTCTTACTCTCCCTCCATTTTACACTCAGATTCCTTCAAATCCTCATCTACTCTTCTCTTTACTTTCCTTCACTACTCTCTTCACCACCCTCTTACTCTCCACGTACCTCGCTCTCGTTTCTGCCTCTCGGAATCTTCATTTCCCTCTACTACCCAACCACTCTCTATAGCTTTCTTCTTTTCTTCCACAAGCTATTCCTTACCTCTTCTGTCCACCATGCTGTACCTTTCACTCCCCTCCCTCTTCTCCTCACTCCATACACCTCCTCACATGCTGCACAGATCTCATCCTTAAACGCCTTGCTCATCTCCTCCACTTCCTCCATAACTTCCAGGTCGAACCCACCTAGTCGTCTTTCCACTGTTCTCCTGTACTCCTCCCTGACTTCCTCGTCCTGCAAACCTCTCCACCCTCCTCACCATTCCACCCTCCTCTCGCTTCCCCTCACGCTCTCCTCACCCACGTCTTTTGTATCCTAACCTTAGCTACCACTACATAATGATCAGACAGACCCCCTCCAATACCCCTATACACCCTAGCATCCATCACAGATTTCTTCATTCGTTCATCCACACATACATAATCAATCAATGACTTTCGTTCCACCACTGTCTTATCCTTCATCGACAACATCCGTTTCCACGTGTACCTGTGGATCATTCTGTGTCGGAAGAAGGTGTTGGCTATCCACAGCCTCCTCCCCACACATACGTCCACAAGTGCACTACCATTCCCATTCACCTCTGATGGTACCCCCCACCCTCCCACCACTCCCTCAAACTTCCTATCACCCACCTTACCATTCATATCCCCAATCAGAAATATCTTTCGTTCTTGTCAAACTTTCTCCAGGCACGCCTCCACATTCATCCAGAACTCCTCTTTCTTTCTTTCAAGTATATCCTCTGTCGGGGCATACACGCATACAATCAACCCACGTTTGTATTCCTACTTTCATTCTCACCCACACAATCTTGAACCCACAGACCCATACTCTCTTACACATTCCTTCCATTTGCTACTTACAAACAAACATGCACCTTCTCTCGCTGTTCCTTCACTCACTCCAGCACACACACCCATTCCACACTCCCACTCTCTCACATCTGAACCTTTCCATTTGGTCTCTGTCATTCCACATAATCCAGCCTGGCATTCACTAACACTTCCAGAACCTCTCTCTCTTTTGTGCCATCATTCATGCCACTAACATTCCACGTAGCCATTCTCAGAATGTCCGAAGGCATGTCCTTAGTCGGTCGTGGTTCGTCAACGTTGGTTCCGTCCGCATCCGAGGCTGTTCGTTCGTTTTTCCTTGCTTAGATATTTTTTCCGGGTGGGGGTCGCAAGCCCACCGACCCAACCTCTTTAGTCGCCTCTTACGACACGCAGAAGGCACGTCGTTATTATAATAATAATAATAATAATAATAATAATAATAATAATAATGATATACAATCAAAAGGGGTTCCGTAATTGTGAACACTTGGAACAATTGAGGTCAGTTCATTAAAATTAAAACTATAATTATTCAGGATTTATGCCTTTAGGAAAATTCTGCTTTAATGGTATTGTGTATGTTTGAATTGATAAGATCCCTTTGTAATCAATAACAAGGGTTTTATGAAGCATACAATTATACGTTAGATGCTTCCACTAAGCACCGTGGCACAGGGTGATAATCTACGTTGTGAGTAGTGTTAGGGGCACTATAGCCTCGGTGGTGAATCTTGGCTGCTGCTCAGGCGCTGTACCTGTGACACAAAAGTCATATGTAGTTACACTTAGACAACCACATGCATACATTCATCGGTCGTTTGTGGATTGATATATATTAGCTAGATTAAAAACAGCTATATTAAGTTTTTTAGATAGATTAAAAACAGCAATATTTAATTAGTTGCAGGCAATATTGTCTAAATACTTGTGTCTTCTGAATGAATACATTACATTATATTGTTTATCTTACCTTATGGTTCATTCCCTGTATATTCAGGTAGTGTCAGTTTTGTTCATATAAGATTTGTTTTCAATCATAATATAGCTCATGTCATTACAAGATACAAAGCATGATAATACTGTACAGCTCGTATCCGCTAGTCACGTGGTTTCATATAATAATTTGCAGCCAAATTCTATTGTATATATCGTACAGTTAAAATCAACATACCACCCTAAAGGCAATATAATATATATATATATATATATATATATATATATATATATATATATATATATATATATATATATATATATATATATTCTATACACTATATAATATATACAGTATATATATATATATATATATAATATATATATATATATATATATATATATGCACACCCATTTGTACGTGAATATCATTGACTCTGGTATAGAAATTGATAATTCCCTATTGGTTATTTGATTGAGGCAACCTAAATAATTGTAGATACTAATAAATATTATCGAGCACATAATTTGTTTGGTTTTAACAAAATACACATCTTAAATCTTACAGCATGATGCGCGTATCGCACTCGGAGTATGGTGTTCATATATTCTTTATTGAGAGTATGTTAATGTTGACAATTATGATCATAATATGAGCAAGTATATAGATAATTTGGCCCAAAGAAAACCCTCAAATCTATTGTTGTGGGGTAAAAAAAATGAAATTAGAGAATTATTGAAACATAATTTATCTTTCAAATTTCATGATCTGTCCTTTATTTAATTTACAACCTCTCAGTTTTCTCAGCCCTTCTTCTACTCAAGTAGTGAACTCTGTAACTTTCTTCTTTCATGCTATGACTTTAATTGTTTTAAACTTCGTGTGTCCAGGCATTTTCACGCAAACTTCCCTTAAATTTGTCTCTGACACTGTTGGCTCTGGGGGAGACACTTGTTACAGGTAACCTGGTAACCTGCCTGTTGTCTAAAAAAAAAAAAAAAAAAAAACTTCTACTCCTCCATATACCAACCGCACTGACCTTGGTGACTGGTCGCGGGGGGGTTGTGATTGATGTGTTGAGTGATGTCCTGCAAGGCTGTGTGTTTAGTCTCTGGCAGCAGACAGGTGACCAGGCCGGCTAGTACTGACAGACCTCCAAATACTACTGACGTCATCCAAGGGTACACAGGAACCTGGAGAATAAAGGAAACAGTCAGTCAGTTGCCAGCCCTTACTCCCACAAGGGGTAGGGAGGATCAGCGAGAGACACAAGAAAGGAAAAGGAGGTGACAGGAGAACACATATAACAGTTCGCCCACAAAGCAAGCACACAAGCATTCAGAAGCACCAATCACTCATCAGCCCCCGAAATCAACGGCTTCACCTCGGAGGAAACGTTATTGACAGAATATACAGTACTAGGCTGATATGAGAAATGCACGTAAACCTCGCTAACATAGATCTGACATTGAAAGATAAATATAATACTGTCGGTGCTAACAAATGTTCTAACATCATGGAAAATAACTAACTAATCAAGGAATATAATTAACCTCATCTAAGTCCTTATACCTTGTCCCTGAGAGTTACTTTTTAGGATAAATAGAACAATTTACCAGTCAAAACAATAACACACCTTCATATCTCTCTCTCTCTCTCTCTCTCGCTCTCTCTCTCTCTCTCTCTCTCTCTCTCTCTCTCTCTCTCTCTCTCTCTCTCTCTCTCTCTCTCTCTCTCTCTCCTCTCTCTCTCCTCTCCCTCAGCTCCGTCTCTCTCTCTCTCGTCTCTCTCTCTCTCTCTCATCTCCTCCTCTCTCCTCTCTCTCTCGTCTCGTCTCCCTCCCTCTGGCATCCTCTCTCATGCAAACCCTCCTTCCCCGTCTCTCATCTCTCGCTCCTATCACCCTCTCTCCTCCGCTCTCTCTCTCTCCTCTCCCTCCTCTCGCCCAGCTCCAGTTCATTCTCTCCCTCCTCTCGACCCTCCCCTCTCTCTAGGTCGCTCTCTCTCTCTCTCTCTCTCACCCTTCCTCACCAGTTTATCAATGATGAAGGGACTGACGATGGATCCAATACGAGCAAACATTAGTCCTGTACCCAGCCCCTGTAGTCTCATCTCGGTAGGGAAGATCTCGGATGCGTAGATGAAGAGCTCGGAGAAGACGAAGGTGATGGTGAGTTTCCCTAGCAGGCTCAACGTTATTCTCACCCAACCTACCCCAGACACCACCGGAGAACATTCAGATGTTTTCTAAACTATAAGAAGGCCTCCTAACCTAAGTAATATTTTGTCAAATGTATCACCGAATACAAATAAATATTGTATATTATATGAGGTTTATATAATGATCTGGTAAATATTCTCTTAATATTGCAATGCTCATTTTGTTCCTAGTATATTTATCTGTTTAATCAAAAAGATCAAACTGCACATTCTGTCATAAGGTTGACTAGTTACAAACTTACCTTGATTAACGAAAGGTAGAACCATCAGAGCAAGCCCAGTGACCAAGAAGCAGAAAATAGCTGGAGGTTTACGTCCCAACCTAGCCAGGACAAATCCTCCCATGGTAAAACTAGGAACCTCCATCAGGCCACTGAGGCTCATGTAAATAAAAGGGTCGGCGCTAAAATTGACAGCACTCAGACTCAAACCATAGTACACCAGTGACGACGTGAAGAAGTTCAGACAAACCACCACAGTCATTATGCATAGCTTTGGGGTCCTGAAAAGATGGCATAGTTCACGACTGGTGTACACATATTTATAAAGCTGCAAATGGAACTCAATAGTTTAGCCATCGAAAAAGCTAATTCTATAGCTTCAGCTTGAAACATGGTTCTATAGTTCGAAAGGTTCTTCTAGGGGAACCAAGACCTGAATTAGCCACCGCACGCTTCCTACCTCACTCTTCGTCCATGATCTTTTTAGCATGAAATAATTGATGGTCAGGCTTTTCTCACTGTGAAACCCAGTGTTTGACTACACTAACTGTCGTCAGTAACAAAGAACAAGAACTGTAAGTTTAGATGATTCTCCAGTGATTATCTAAGAATATGATTGATCGCCTTTCCCATTCTGCTGGTGTGGGCCTGGTCGCTTGATCTAGTATCCATCAAATCCCTTCTTTCTATCTCTTCCATATATAGGAAGATGATACTATTTATATTCCTGTTATCAGAGCCGTGTGTATATGGTATTTTGCACACTGCAATGAGTTTAGTGCACTAGATAATCTCTCTCTTTCCTCTTCGAGTATCTCTCCGGAATGGACTGCAAGGTCTTTGAGATACTAATTATTCCTTGTAACTCATTGTGCCTCTTTTACCACAAGAGACAGACAAAGGAAATATGGGAAAGGTCTACTACTGTACAGGTATTCCGACAAAACGATCCTAGGATTAGACTATACATTAACACATGAGTGTTGAATTTATCACTTCGCTCTCCACTCCCAGACTCTGTTCACAGAGTAAAAAAACATGAAATAGAGGAAAATTAATCGGAAATTAATTGAAGTTAACGATTAATTTGAAGATATTTCAATTAAGTTAAGTTAACCCATTCTTCAAAATTAACTAGTTAAGTTAAAAGTTAATTAACTTAGTTGGTTAATCGGAAAAAGTTAAGTTAATTAACTTAACTGACCCAACTCTGATATACAGAATATATATAACCACTGTATTCATTATGCTTTGATCGACATATAAATACACATGATTGCCAAGCCTGAAGCATACCGTATATATTTAGCTAAAATCATTCTGTAATTGAATGGTAATGCCAATAGTATTATACTGTAGCATGGTAGCTCACAGCTGTTGAACACTTGCTCACTATTAAACATACGGATATACAAATATAATTCATATCTATATATGTATCATGTATTACTATATATATATACAGTATATATATATATATATATATATATATATATATATATATATATATATATATATATATATATATACTGTATATATATGTTGAGGTTGGGGTTATCCCCCCCCCCCCCTATTCTAATATTACATGTTGCTGAAAATTAGGTTAGAGGCTTCCATGGGCGAAGTATATGGATCCAAGATGCTCTGTCATCGCAAATGTTGTATGTGATATAGAAAATGTTAGACAGATAAATGTTCTGCATTACACATTAAATCAGCATAGCAAACTTACCTGAAGAGAATCAGAAGATCGAGAACTCGTTGATGGAACCAGCTATTCACAATCATAGGTCTGTAACTTGTTGCGTCTACTCCAGCCTATAAAACATAAATTAGGTAGTAGAAGTTAACAATTGTATTATTTACTTATTCAAAATTATAACATATTCATACACAATTTAGCAGCAACCATATGATGCAGAGGTGAATTATCATCTCTTATTTCATTTTTTTTCACCAACCAACTTCACTTGTAAACTCAATTAATGAAATCAACAAATACATGTGGCACTCCAAGGACTCGAACCTAGGATACTCACACCGAAATTGCACGTATTTATGCATTACGGTATCAAGACAGTTATTTACCTGCGATGGCAAGCGGTGATTTAAGGTTTTAGCGATGTTACTGAGAATGTGTGGTGGTGGAGGTTGGACCCTGTGCCACCTGGCTGCTCTGTTGACCTCTTGTTGAGCTGCCTGTACCTTGCCTCTCACCAGCAGCCACCGTGGTGACTCGCCAACCAACCTGTCATATTGAGGAGGTGATTTTTATGATGCATGGTGAAACATTATCTCGATGAAAAAAAGTCCATAGCAGTTACACAGACAAAACAAAAACAAAATATATATATATATATATATATATATATATATATATATATTTATATTTATATACAGTATATACGGAATATATATATATATATATATATATATATATATATATATATATATATATATATATATATATATACCGATATATATATATATATATATATATATACACCGGTATACTGTATATATATAATATATATATATAATTATATACATATATATATATATACTAGGAGGGGTACCCGGCGTTGCCCGGGTTTAAATTCTACTACCATAATCACCGGCCTCGACCTCCCTGTGCCTCATTAAACGGCGACCTCGATTTCGGCCGCTAAATGACCTCCGATTTTGGATCTGACCTCATCCGTACCCCCATTTTGGGAAGCTGCGAACAACTTTCGTTCCATACACCTTTTCGATCGGAGGCCTCCTTCTGCCCCAAACGGCCATCTTTTTTCGCATTTTTTCCTCTCCCGTATACTACATA
Source organism: Paralithodes platypus (assembly GCA_032716605.1). Classification (NCBI taxonomy): domain Eukaryota; kingdom Metazoa; phylum Arthropoda; class Malacostraca; order Decapoda; family Lithodidae; genus Paralithodes; species Paralithodes platypus. The sequence continues at coordinate 8,492,615 of CM064501.1, forward strand.
AGTTCTGCCGAAAATTTTATTAAACAAAAGTGTCTCTGATTTCCACTAAACTCGCCTAAAACCATCTCCAAAGCCTGGGCTTTCCAACGGTGCCCCACACTCCCACCTGGCACCAAAACTGTGGGAGGAGTTTAGTAACAAAGGTACGAAGGTCGGGTAACTGACAAACAGACAAACATTGACCTTTATTTATTAAGATATATATATATATATATAACAATATTTTCTTACTAAATGTTCATCCTTGATGGGTCCTCTCGCATTCCTCTTTGATTACTGATCGATTAACACTATTACATTTGTGTCAAGCATTTGTTACCTCCAAACTGCCGTATGACTGCGAAGTCTACTACTCTACCAGTGAATCCAGGCTTAAGGCTCTAGAGTCTAGATGCTGTCTATCATGCTGTTCTTCGTCTTGCTCTGGGGCTCTTCGGTCATCGGTTTCGGCGTCTTCCTAACTTCTGTTTGTGTATGTGTGTCGTGACAATTTTGTTTTTTATTCTTTAAGTCAACATCCTCACATACCTCATGCATTTGTTTTTCGGGTTAATGAAATAATGGAGGAGTTTTGTCTGTCAGCCGTTCCTGTCAGTCCTGCACATATCATGTGGGTTGTCCATAGAGACTATTGCTTGGGGTGACTTTCTGTAGGTTTTTTGAAGACACGAAGGGTTTAGTCGCTCCATAGTCCTCTCTTAATTTGTTTATAGAGTATTCTTCTAGTTTTGATAATTTTGTGCCTGTATATACAGTACCGATGGTTCTAAATTTGTCTTTAGTGTTGGTTTTGGGGTTGTGTTCCCTAATTTTAATCTTTGGGGTAGTCGTTCTTCGGTTGTCTCTATTTTTACTGCAGCGTTATCATATTACTATTATGAGGGACTCTCAAGGGGCACTTTTGGCCCGGATATCTTTAAATTTTCCTCATCCTATGGTGTTAGCTTTTTATGTGTGGCTGTTTCTAATTCATCACAGAGGGAAAAAGAGTGAATTTTGTCCAGGGTTCATGCGCGTGTTGGTATCAGAGGTAATGTATGTATGGATGTATTGGCAAAGGCTGCTGCTTGCGTCTTACCCATTCACATTACCCTCTGCCTGTTATTGATGTGCGTACTCCACTGATGCTTGCTGCTCGTGCTCGCTGATAATCATGATTGGATTGTGCCACTGCCAAAAGGCTTAGAGAAGTTAACAGGCTGGTATCCTCGGGAGTTTGCCCTACCTTGCCTCGCACATAAGTTCCTTAAGTGTCGTAGTGTGATGATTGCCTGGCTCCCCATATTGTCTGGTACTTGCTGGTCGAGTGTCTCAATCCGGGCGACTTTCGTTGGAGGTTGCTTTTGTGCCACTAGAGAGAAGATGATACTTACTATCTATCTTCAGTGCTTTGGGGGGAGATGTTGTGTTTTTAATTTATTAGGAGAGTAAGGAAACTAGCCACTTTCAGTTTCTATAATTGCATTGGTTATACTTTTGTGCATTGCTGCCTTATACTTATCCTAAAGTCTTATGTTTAAAAAAAAAAAAAACGTTTATTTTAGCTTATCCTGTACTATATGACCTAGCTGCTGCGGCGCCATGTTTTCTATAAATTTATCAAACCATTATCCTTGGTGAAGCTCTTCTTATGCACAATATAGTTTACAGCTGGATTTTATATTACTGGGATATTTAGAAACAAAGTATCTTAATCATAAGCTATTGAGCAATATTTTAGTGAATTGAAAAAAAAAAATCGATCAATGAAAATGACTTTGATATTACCATAAAGCTGGGAAGATAATGATGAACGGCAATGTGGTGGTAAGTTGTAGATGGCGCCAGTGTTTGATGGTATAACCCAGTCCACCGTACACCATCAGTCCCAGTGCCCAAGGTAACGCCACCATCATTCCTGCCACTGGACGGACAACCATCCTCGTTATCTCCATCACTACAATAGAAAGGTAGCAAACATGATATTAATATCCTCATATTGCTAGCGGTAATTCTCATAATGAAGCATTTTTACCTTATTAGATGTAGGGAATCTTATTGTACTATTAATACTACCAAATTTCGATGGTCTCATTTTATTTTTTAGTTAAACATAAACGAACATATGGTTCAAATATAATGTTACTAATATTATTTAAGTCATATGTTATACAAAAAATTACCAACCAAGGGCGAAACCCGCCTGCACGGAGGCCATGGTGAGGAGACCAAGTACAAAGCGTGCGGCCAGAACGAGGGAGATATTGGGGAGGAGGGAGGAGCCTGCAGCCACCACCACCGCCAACACCATGCCCCACACAAACACTGGACGACGACCAACTCTGACGACGATATACGTTATGTGTTTTGTAACTGGGTGACATGTGTTAGTTATAATAATTTGACAGTACAGTATATCAAATATTGCTTTGTTACCTTATTGATATGTTTGCATAATGTCAGTATTGTGTAAATTTGTGTAATGCTAATAAATAAATATATCATGAGACCAAACATTCCCGATAATAGATTGGAAACTAAATCCTTCCATATTTGTTGTGGATTTTCCACAAACATCATTGCAATAAGTTTTGCATAGCGAGGACATGTAAACATTGACCTAGTAACCACGTATCTTGGCATTTGACTCCCGATATAGAGTATCAAAATATATGTTATTGAAATTTAGCTTGTGCTTTGGTTCAGTATTTTACTATTACCTCACTGACTCATCAAATTAAATGTTCTTATGCATCAGTATTATTGTGCAAGTCATGTAATGCTGCAGTGTGTAGGAGGCAAATCAGTCCTAGTACCAAAGGAAAAGTATGGTGGAGTTGTCTTGCTACTGAACTGGTAACCTAATGGTCCTGGGTTTGAATTTTGATGTGTCAATGGGAAGATATTATTGGAATGGAATTTATGCTATACTTAGTTTCAGTGCATCACTACAAAGACCACCGACACGCCATAGGCAATACCCTCATTGTTATCAATAAATTAAGATCAAAACATATGTTATGGGGGCAGTGCCTGTCAGTAAACAGCTCAATAGATCGCGATGCAACTTCGAGGAATCGGAGCTTACACTGGGCTACGGGGAGGCAACCCAGCATCGTGGGTCTGGGATGGCAGGACCATGAACGAGTCAGTTGCATTATTCAAACTGTCTCTGTGTCTCACAGTCTGGAATTAGACCTGGTTTCATAGTGTTGAACGGTTGAATATAGAAGAAAAACATGTTGGCCTAGATATAAAATAACTGGGCACCATGTGTCAATGCCTCCAGAAGAGCATATGTCCATTGAGATAAGTATATTGGCTTCATAAAACCACCTCATTATATATATATATACAGTATATATATATACCTATATATATATATATATATATATATATATATATATATATATATATATATATATATATATATATATATATATATATTATATATATATATATATATATATATATATATATATATTTATTTATTTATTTATATACTGTATATGTATGCATCATAATTTAATGTCCTACCTGTCTGATAAAATACCTCCGAAAACTGCCCCAATACAGTTAGCGAACATGTAGACACTCTGGTACAGTGGCACCAAGAAGGCTCGGCCACACACCAACAACATCTAGAAATGAGACTCAATCTACAGTATTTGTCAAGTGTTCCCAAGAAATTCCCATTAGAAAGGTAAAATGTTAATGGTTATTGAAATGGTAATAATCATGTTATTTGCAGTACCGGTATATGAATTATTATCATTCGTATCCCTTACTTTGATCATCCCTGTCAAATTTAAATATTTATTTATTTAGAATTAATCGAAAAAATATATATGTGTGATCACACGGATAACCGAGAGGTTATGGTGGAGACACCACATAAGCTTTTCTTATTGAGTAGTTGAGTACATCTTTCTTTTGAGAGGACAGACCATGGTTCAAATGAAATGCTTGCTGTAGTAATTGTTTGTAAGTATAATGATATATAATTAGAACAGAATGTATATTTTATATTAATCATTCAATTCAATAAGTAGCCAACTGCCAACGATGTAGGCTATATGTATGTCCAGAAAAAAATAATCATAATTAAAAACTAATATAAAAACGTTAATCGAATGTCGTCAAAACCAACTTTGGCAGTGCGAGAGCAGACTTTTGACTGACCAGTACCCAACATATGAGTCATTTCTGACTTGCCACGCCCACTCCACAGCCAAAATCGTCAGCCTCATTTGAACCTTATGTGTGACTCTCTGTTTCACTGACTTGTTATGTGAAATAGATGCAACAGTGTAAATATGTGTTTGTAAATATATTTTAAGGATGGGAGATTAACATAATTATAAGCAAAAATTAAACAAAATTAATCCCGGCAGAGCATTAGTTAATGTGTTGATACACTCGAATGGCACATAGCTACACTCACCCTCCGGCTCCATTCCCGGGGGTCTCCCCGAGCGAGGTCCCAGGCTGCGACTTGGTCCATCCCAAGCAGTTCGCGACAAGAATGCTCAAATTTCTTCAGTCATTGACTCTGGGATCTCCTCCAATCAGGGTTGTCACCCACGTGCATATATAGACAAAGCTGGCGCTAACAAATTATGCATCCAATAAGTTTCAAATCAGATTTAGAGTGTAGATTTGATTTGATATACAGTCATGGCAATGAGACCTCATGATCCTGTGAAGGCACTTGGTACGAAAGGAGTTGATGCATCTCTCCAAATCTCAGTTTAGTGGCCATGTCTTTCAACCATTATAACAAGACAGGGAGAACCGGTGTCTCAAATATCCGCAACTTGGTCCTTCTGCATAGATATCACCATCACCATATACTCTTCTTGAGAGAGTCCAAACTTATACAGTAGGCTGAAGCGAGGAACAACATCATGGCTTGACTCACAACTGCTATAGATCTCAATACCAAGATTAGGGAAATTATTCAAGACCTTTAAGTTTCCCTATAAGCACTGCGTCACTCATTAAGTTGTCAAATGCTTAGACTGTAGTCTTAGTGCAAGATACCTTTAGACCTAGAGGCTCCAACTCCTCATGTAGTACCTCAAGAGTGTCAATTAAATTTTGTTCGATCTCTTTCATAGCACTGCTAGCATTGGAATGCCAAGTGCAGCAATATACAGGATCCCACAACCCATAACTTCCTGGACCTTGCAAAGTTCAGGAAGAGATTACCATTAACATTCATGATACCAGAGCCATGAGAACTTACACAGCTCTCATAGCTAGCCATGTCATTTTTAGTAACTGCATTGAAGTTCCCCAGGATAATAGGTGTCCCGAGCATCGCATTGTGTACGCTACAAAAAGAAATATGATGCCTAATATGTAAATATGTCTGGCAGACCTTATACCCCACCACTGAGGAAACTAAGTGGATGAGAGTCCCATAGCCATCCCCCCTAAGGTAGAACCATTGTTACAGCCAGACCAGTAGGACATGGGGCCTATTCAGTAATCTTCACGACTGTTGTCGTTCCTCCCAAATCACTTCACGATCTCTGTAGGTTTCCAGATAATAGCATCAGTCAGTCATCATCCGAGTGTTTGGATGTTCCAAAACAACCCAGATATTTAATAATTGAGTGAGTCTTTGAGGTTGCCAAACTTCTGCAGCATTGAAACTACCCACAAAATAATGAGTTAGGACTTTCAAGTGTAAGGTTCCCAGGGGCTGTCCTACGTTCATCATGATGGTTGCTTTCTATGTTTGATTACCTCTGAGGTGAGAGTGTTGCCGAAGGTAGAGTGATCAAAGTCCCACTGTGTACATCTCTCCTGCCACCCTGCACCCTCAGAACTGTTCACCCAGTATGTGCAAGAGTCCCTGTCATAAAAAAAAACAATTGAGGTACAAATTACTAGAACAAAATTGTATTTATTATCTTATTGAATTATCTCTGAAAATACTTTGTACACATTTTTATATCTTTGAAAGCAAAAACTACATACCCTATTATTTATATGCTATCGCTACTAATAGGAGTTAAGAGAGTCCCACTCTCTTAACTACCGAACTAGGATTAATCTAGTGGTCCGGCCAGCTGCAGCAGGTGTGTGATTTTGCTCGAATATAGCGAATACCCGCTTCCTCGCTATGTGGCCCATCTTTTAGGACCGAGATTGTACATGCATATATTCTGAACTTTACCAACAAAATAATTGATGTATAAAATTTGATATAGACATAGGAAGACATCTTTGTATGAAGAGTGTTGTAGATACAATATTCCGCTTGGAACAGGAGTAGCGAGGGTCATGGAAGATTTCTTTTTTCCGATTCTCTACTGTGTTTGTCATCCTATTATCGCACACCAAAATGTTATATGTAACAAAGATATAGGAAGTATGGTGTTCCTTCTTTTCTACCTTTAATATCTGCATTTCGTGAAACAAACAATACTTGAACAATTTTGTAGTGTGAAGGTGTATAAATGATAATATAAACAAATATGCATGTATTTGACAGGTGAAGATAATAATATTGGTGATAATTACATGGGTGTGATGATGATAGTAGTATTATATGCCTGATGAAAATTGTTGGTAATATTAGGGAGACGACAAGTGAAGTTCATCAAGGGAGCTGTGAAGGCTCCACTGAAGGCTTGTAATGAAACACATCCCAACCCTGTAATGGTAACAACAAGTGGAAGTAATTTAGTACCTACATATTTCTTATGTGTAGATACTAACTACTGTTAGTATATATATATATACTGTATTTATATATAAGAGAGAGTCTAGCCTAAGTCAAACTTACCCAACCACCCATTCGGTGTGTCTGGAATGGAAGTACCAACTATAAAATGGTTTACAATATATATCCCCCCTGGAGTATATGGACACATAGCTATATAGCAAAGTGTAAACATAGTCTCTCATTGTCCTCCCGCCGGTTGTAGAAGGTGACTAAAAGGGGATTGGACCTGCGACTCACCTTAGTGAAATAAATCGAACATAAACAATGAACAAATTGCCTCTGAATAGGATGGACAAACTGTTGTAGAGCGCATGGGTATATTTTCCTACAAGTAGCCCATGTTATGATAATTGTTAATAATTACAATAATGGTAACTGCAACTCACATGAAGCATAAACGAAGCAATGGAAGATGGTCCATCTGCCAGTCCCCAGGTGGTCCAGTAGTTGGTCAAACCCGCCCGTGAGACTTCCACCACTGCCATCACTATTCCCTGTTCAAAATAAGTGGGCCAAATCTCTTAAGACTGCTATAACTCACAAGCGACTATAGCAATCGCGCTAGTATCTACACCATTTGGGAAGAGTCAGCCAGGGAATAGTTGTGGAAATGTACAGTCCTTTCGCTCTGGCCATTATTGAGTTACAGAGGTGAGGGGTCACTTTTTGTGGGCTACCAATTTAGAACGGTATACCAACTTTTGAAACAGAATATTTGTTTAGATTGTTTATGTAATGGGCTGTTCCTGCCACTGGTGTAAGAGATAGCGTACTGTACACGTAATGGTAAGCTTCGATGTGCCACAGGTTTATTTGAAGACACAATTGATACCTTTAGATTTTCCAAGCTATCCTGTCGATGCATCAATCATCAAGCATCAAGCATCAATCGATGCTTCTCGGTAATTCTTTAACCAATATTTTGTTGTAATTATTTCAGAAGTTCGGATGTACTGTGTTTATATATATATATATATATATATATATATATATATATATATATATATATATATATATATATATATATAAGGCCAGCATGAGTGTACTGTACTGGCATGAGTGAAGACCTATGACCTGGGTGATATGGCGAGTGTTGTTCTTGACTGTTGCTTTATCAAGAGGTTATGAGATTATATATACAACTTTAAGGATATTTAGAATGGATAAAGATGTTGCATTCGATCGTAATTTACGGAACCGTCACTAGGTGTAAAGGTTAACACATTTAAGAGTATCCCAAGGCCTTAAAGGACTATGATGATGACGATGAACTAATTTCTTGGTTGATTAGGACTTCCAGATTGAACATAATGTTGACAAGATACATTAGAGGAAGATTTTATATATATACAGTATATATATGCAGTATATTAAATAAATAAAAATCGACACCTAAATGGCACGAAAGGTCCTAATATTAACAAAGAAATGGGGTGAAAGGTCTTAAAATCGCCAAACTCATGGAACGAACGTCTTGAGGTGTCAAAAGTAATGGGGCTAATCATGTAGAAGAGAGTAGCCATCTCCCCCTTAAGGCTTAAAAGTAGCCTGGGTTTGTTCGGATGAGTGACAGAGGTGCTCATTTCATACACTGATAATTGCCCCCACCCCACAAGCTTTTCAGGCTCCCGGATAATGACCGCAGATCGTTAAGCTGGGGGTCACCGTTTTTTTTTTTGTATCTTTCTCGCCTTTTCTCTCTTTCCTTGGCTGTATCCATTCGGCCCCATTCAGCCAATTGTTTTAAGACGTTTTTCCCCATCCAGGTGTCGATTTCTTCCTGGCGAGCGATAGCGACCCAGCATTGTATGGAGAAATCCGGCTTTGCCAGAGACATTTTTCTATCGAAAAATTTACAAGTTTAACTTGCTGTCAAAACAAAAATGTATATATATGCTGGCTCGCTACCGCTCGCTAGGAAAATATTGATACCTAAATGGGGGTAAATGTCTTAAAACAGTAGGCTGAATGGGGCCGAATCGAGGCCAGCGAGAGTACTCTCGGTGGCCTCGGCCGAATGGTTAAAAGCCCAAAGAGAGAGGGAGAGAAAGATAACAAAAAAAGCGAGGTGGGCTCCCTTAAGCAGGTATCACACAAGCGCTTTTTCCCTCAACATTTATCCTCAACACTGGTCTGGCAGCTTATGAGGTCAACATTTGAATAAATTAAAGATACGTCGCTGGTACAGAAATATAATACCACCAATGACGTTCAAAGTTAATACTATTTGGACATAAAACATGGGAGGCTTACCTGACCTCATCGGAAAGTAACTGTCAGAGTATCTTGTCAGTAGGTAGGTTATGCACTGTATGCTCTTGTTGGTGTAAGTAGCATAACTGTGCCAGACCGAGGGAGCCAACAGCTGTGAGGTTGTTTAATGAGCATTATTATTTGCTGTTACAACTGCCATTAAGAAGCAAGAAGTGTGCTTTAACTTTCTTTTAAATACTATAAGCTCATTTTAAACGGAATGATATTACCTTAAAGTTTCTAGTTGCTGAAGTTTAAAGGACTCTAATTTTGCAATAACATCCATTCTCAAGAAAGTCTTGAAGTTTTAATTACTATTGTTGTGCCGCTAATATGAAACACACATTCGGGTTTGTTATGGTATCAACACAAGGTTAGCATGCAAAAGAGAGGATATGGATCACCACCAGAATGACAGTTCACATGCTTTACGTACTAGTTACGTACAGTTACTGGACGACAGCTGGTCTTATCCAGAATGAGGTTTGGCATCCTCTACCCAAACTTAGCCGTTTCTCTCTGTCTCTTTTACTGTCCTATTTTTCCTTCTGAGTGCAGGGGCTTAGGAATCCTCCTCCCCTTGTATAATTTAATTACTAGACGAGACAGAGAAAGGAGCGAGGGAACACGACAGTGGTCCTTAGAATTGGAACTTTAAATGTTGTTCGGGCTCTGCCTCGAGTCGGCCACCCTCAGCTATGGGGTATGTGCCTAGTATTTACATACATACATGAAGGTACCAAATAATATGAGCCATTGATCTAGAGGAGCAATGGCCGTTTGAGTATCCTTCACAGGTTGAAGGGCGGCTGCCCAATAAACTCGTCCCTCAGGGCAAAATCTCTCTCTCTCTCTCTCTCTCTCTCTCATAATCATTATTAATATTATTATCAATATTGTTAATATTATTAACATTATCAGGGGTATTACATAGTACTGTCCCACTATTTTAGTTTTTACTATTATTTTCATCACTATTATTACTATTGTCATTTATCATTATTGTTACTATTATTATTATTGTTATTGTTCTTATTATATTTACTATAAGAAGTAGTAGTAGTAGTAGTAGTATCTACAAGTTGCGTTTCGGTTGTTAGCGGCAAAGTTAGCCTATAATAATTTTGTGTATTTCTTGACTTGATTGGCGCTTCCTGCTGTATATTATCCATATATAACCCCTTCCCCCCCACACACACACACTCCCACTGCAGCTCCTACCTGTCATGACGGATACTTAACCTTTACAGTATATAGAAAAGGGAGCCGAGTAGGATGGATTAGAAGTGAGGCAGGGCGAAGAAGAAGAGAGAGAGTTTGGAAGGAAAGAGAGAGAGGGGGAGAGAATAAAGAGGGCGGGGCACAGGAATATCATGTGGAGAGAGAGAGAGAGAGAGATTACCGGTATACAAACTAAATCAAGACTTCACTAAACAAGAACACACACACACACATTCATGCGCACACACACTCACACAAAATACTGTAAAGAAACAATTACTGTGACATATCAGAATAGAAGCAATTGTACCATAATATTAACTATCCTAACAGGAGAAATATGCGCCTTATGATTATTTGATCTAACGAACAAATTCCAGCTAGGTAGGAAAAGTCACACACACACACACACACACACACACACACACACACACACACACACACACACACACAGGGAAGTGTGGGAAGAGACGAGTGAAGGAAAACACGTTGGAACAAGAAGTGTATATTTAAGGCAAAGGTCACGGAAGGGAGAACAAAGAAAGATGGAGAAGGTAAAGAGAAGAGAAACAAATGGAGAAACAGAAGACGGAAGAAAATACGTAGGCGGCGAGAAGGAGTGAATATTTGATGACGGGTTGGGAGGGGATAGACGAGAGAGGAGGAAATGTTCGTGTAGGAAGCTATGAAAGAAGAGGAGGAGGAGGAGGAAGAAGAAGAAGAGGAGGAGGAGGGGAGAGAAAAAAAAGAAGAGGAGGAGGAGGGGGGAAGAAGAAGAAGGGGAGGGGGGGAGAAGAAGAGGAGGAGGAATAAGAAGAAGAGGAGGAAGAAGAAGAAGAGGAGGAGAAGGAGGAAGAGGAGGGGGGAGGAAGAAGAAGAGGAGGAGGAGGAGTAGGAGGAGGAAGAAGAAGAAGGGAGGAAGCAGAAGAAGATGAGGGGGGAAGAAGAAGAATAGGAGGAGGAAGAAGAATAGGAGGAGGAGGAAGAAGTAGAGGAGGAGGAGGAAGAAGTAGAGAAGGAGGGGTAAGAAGAAGAGGAGGAGGAGGAAGAAGAAGAGCAGGCGGAGGAGGAGGAAGTAGAAAAAGAAGGAGGGGGAAGAAGTAGAGGAGGAGGAGGAAGAAGTAGAGAAGGAGGGGTAAGAAGAAGAGGAGGAGGAGGAAGAAGAAGAGCAGGCGGAGGAGGAGGAAGTAGAAAAAGAAGGAGGGGGAAGAAGAAGAGGAGGAGGAAGAAGAGGAATATTAAAATAATTATATGGGCACAAGGAAAGTTTTGGTTAGTAGAACAATAAATGTATAGAAACTGACAAATGTTCGCGAGCTCTAATGATTTTCTGTATGCAATTATATCCATATAGATTGATGTTCAGATCGAATCAGCTATGTATTAATATATATAATTATGTATTTATTTATGTATAGCTTATTTTATCTGAACATAATCTAACTGGATATATTTGTATAATGAAAATAGCAAAATTTCACGAACATACTGTATGTCAGTAGCCGTATACAGTATATCAAGTGGAGAACATTAGAGACTTACAGGTGCATAGGGAAGATGTTGATAGATAGAAATATAGATAGCGAAATAGATAGATAGATAAAGTAACAACAAGAATGATAATAATAGTAATAATAATAATAAAGTTTAGAAGGCGAAGAAAAGGTGTGGGCAGGAGCGAGTTTTAAAAGCTTGGTGGGAAAGAGGATGCAGTTAATTAATGTCGAGGCTATCTTGTGTGTGTGAGAGAGAGATAGAAAAAAAAGAGAGGGGGGGGGGGAGAGAGAGAGAGGAGAGAGGAGAGAGAGATGGGGGGAAGATAGAAAGAGAGAGAGAGAGGGAATATATATACAGTAGCCTATATACAACTAGTACACATATGACAGATATATATTATGTATTTATTATTTGAAAACATTCGCACTGCAAATTAAATATATGTTGTACTAACTCGAATATATCAGCCGTCACAACTCTGATACTGCCTCTACATGTGTGGGTGTGTGTACAAATTCAATGTTGTGTTCCATAGTGTATACAGTCTTTAAGGGGGAAAGAGAGAAAAGGAAAGAAAATAAGCAGGTCACCTCCCTTAAGTGTTTACCTTTGAGATAGGATCATAGAACTTGATCACACGTTTGTTTTAGATCTACCTCTCACTCAGCTTCCTCCACGCTCATAGACACGTTATTATCTTCATGCATTTTTTGTCATGAGAGGAAGAATAAATTAAAGTACAAGCCGGAAACAAGTAGAGGTGGACGAAGGAGGGAAGAGAGATAGTCAAGGGTGGTGGAGTAGGATTGCATGCTCTTTTCCCCTCACAAATCCTCTCTCCCTTCCTCAATCCCTCCCAACCTACTCATTTCCCCGTTTCCAAGATTTGTTTTTCTCAAGATGAAGTTTAAAGAGCGTCCTAACAAGTTAATTACCTAGTGCTGAAAATGTGTCTGCGAAGTGTAAGTGAATAATTAAGAAAGCAGTGGAGAGGGTCCGAGAAGCCAGGAATGTGTGTGGGTCGGGGGGAAAAAATCCTCTGGCAACACAAATCATCTTGAACTTACTTTGCATACTCTCCTAACCGTCCAAAGAGGTAATTGTTATGTGCTGTTTTAACAGTACTAACCACGGGGCTGTTGGGCCAGGCAGCTTAGGGAACAACAACAACCACAACAACAGTACTAACCATGGGTGATACAGTGTAAAATAAATTGTGTTTAAAAGTATGGGAAATATCATTAAAGTTTCCATAGTAATTTACCTCTTAAAAGTAGGGATTAATCCATCTAATATAAGGATAAAAATATATGTATAATATTCAATGGTAACTTACTACCAATATACCTTATATACTCTTGAGCTCTTATAGTGTAATTTGCGTTTCTAATTGTATTCTGATCAATCAGATGATTTTATTCGGTAAAGGGAGGACCTAAAATAATAACACAAATATGTAAAACCTAACTCATACAGGTGCTTCCTAAGCTGCACAGAATCCTTCAATGACAGACACAATCTGTCATTGAAATTGAAGACGCAATGTTGCATCTCTCTCGCTATTCTATCGCTACTATAATAATCAGTGTTCCTCAGAGCTATCCCAGTGCATACCACCTCCTTTACGTAGGGCACGTGGTACCCGTCTTGCAACTCAATCCCACCCCTACTCTGTGCAACTCTCCAACCCAAGAGTGAAACGTTACTCTCAAACTTTCTTCTACTCAACAGCTGAGCTCTGGAACTCTCTCCCAGAATCAGTCTTTCCCTCTTCCTATGACTTAAATTGCTTCAAACTCCGTGTGTCCAGGCATTTTGGCTCGAACGTCCCTTGATTTTGGCCCTGTCACTCTTTCAACTATGGGGGAGGCACTCGCTATAGGCAGTTATGCCTTTTGCCTCCCTCAATCACATAGAAAAAAAAAATCAAAACAATCGCAGTTACAAGGAAAAGGTTAGTATCTCAAAGACTTTGTGGTTCATTCTGAGGAGATTCTCTTCGTGAAAAAAGACCTTGTACAGTTGGCCAAATAAGTTGTGTCGCCACTGTCATTACGTTTTGCTCGCTGTATGCTGTATTAATGTCTGTCAGATGTTGAATAGGGTGTGTAATGATAGGAACATGTTTGTATATCTCACTCGAAAAGATGAAATAAAGCTTAGATAGTGCTGATACCAATTATTGATCGAAATATACTTGGTGCCGCGACATCACTTATTCGGCCGACTGTACATTGCAGTCCTCCCATTGTAAAGTGTGCAGAACACCATCTACGCCTGTTTATTACCCTTAACTGTAAGGGGAGCGACCCGTTTTTTTTATATTTATGGGTAGTAGCCATTCGACCCCATTCAGCCTACTGTTTGAAAACTTTTATCCTCATCCAGGTGTCAGGGTGGAGGGGGGAGTGGAAGGTAGGGGCGTGAAGGTGGTAGGAGGGGAAGGGGGAAGGAGGGGGGTGAAGGTGGAAGGAAGGGGGGTGAAGGTGGAAGGAAGGGGGTGAAGGTGGAAGGAGGGGGGTGAAGGTGGAAGGAGGGTGGTGAAGGCGGAAGGAGGGGCATATAAAGGGGGCTGAAGATGGGAGAATAGGGGATGGGGAAAGGATGAGATGGGGGGGATGTAAGCACACCAAGGGAGGTGGTGGAGGAGACGGAAGGGAGGGTGGTGCCGGTCCTGTAGCTCCTTGGTCTTGGTTCCTTGGTGACCACACCCCGCTACCAGGCGTATGATCATTAGTTACTAAATACACACACAAATATATCCTTATGACTGTGTATCGCCCTTTGTTGTTCACTTTCTGCTTTACATCGACCGTCAGACGATATTGTATGTATTTTGGTTTCGTTTTCGTGATTTGTGAAAGCCTTCATCACCGTCAAAATAGTTGATGCTTCTGATCGCCTGACCCGCCGTTTAAAGCCCGAGCGATATGGTTCATAGGTGTTACTCTAGCTTCAGGAAAATGGGTCTTATGTAATAGCGTCCTTTAATCAGAGGGGTATCGCATATTATTTGTAAGTTTTGGCTATGTGTTAATTGGTAATGGTATCATAATTTGATGACATTAGAATTTAGAAGAAAAAAAATATATGAAGACATTGTGTGTTGATGAAATTATGCAGTCGATGAAATTAGAGCAAGTGGGGTTGTAATCGTAGGGTAGTGTTGCCATCCCTCCTCCTTCTCCCTCCCTCACTCTCCAACGTGCTCGCTTCCTCGCTGCACCTGACCAAAAGTGTGTTAGTGCATGTGATATTTTTCTTGCGTGCGCGTATCTGTGACCGTGTGAATAACTATACTCTATTTTTTCCCAGCTGATCGTAAATTGAATCTCTTATTAGCTGATTTCTCGATACTTAATGGAAATATATGAAACTACTATGGCTGTGTGTCGTATTCATGCCAAGTTTTCAGAATAACCATCATCTTTCATTACAAAATCTAACTTATAGCTGAGTAACAAAGATAGAAACATGACAATTTAGGCTCAGCTGGAAAAAAATAGACTATAGTGAAGTGTGGGTAGTGCGGCGGCGCGGGGGACGATAAGCGGAATTGAAAGGTAAGTTGTGTTAGTGTTTTATTGATGGTTATTATGTGTGAATACAATGTTTGTCTTGGTCTTCGCAGCCGACCACGTGTCTCTCTCTCTGGCTCGCTCTCGCTCTCTCTCTCTCTCTCTCTCTCTCTCTCTCTCTCTCTCTCTAGTGTTTTATTGATGGTTATTATGTGATGTAATATGATGTTTGTCTTGGTCTTCGCAGCCGACCACGTGTCTCTCTCTCTGGCTCGCTCTCTCTCTCGCTCGCTAGTGTTTTATTGATGGTTATTATGTGGTGTGTTATACGATGTTTGTCTTGGTCTTCGCAGCCGACCACGTGTCTCTCTCTCTGGCTCGCTCTCTCTCTCTCGCTCGCTAGTGTTTTATTGATGGTTATTGGTGTGTTATACGTTTGTCTGGTCTCGCAGCCGACCGTGCTCTCTCTCTGGCTCGCTCTCCTCTCTCTCGCTAGTGTTTTATTGATGGATTATGTGGCATACGATGTTGTCTTGGTCTTCGCAGCCGACCACGTGTCTCTCTCTCTGGCTCGCTCTCTCTCTCTCGCTCGCTAGTGTTTTATTGATGGTTATTATGTGGTGTAATATGATGCTTGTCTTGGTTAGCCACCCCGTGTCCTCTCTCTCTCTCTCTCTCTCTCACTCTCCCCCCTCTCTCTCTCTCCCCTCTCTCTCTAGGTTTAAGGTTATATGTAGTGTTTTATTGATGGTTATTATGTGGTGTAATATGATGTTTGTCTTGGTCTTCGCAGCCGACCACGTGTCTCTCTCTCTCTCTCTCTCTCTCTCTCTCTCTCTCTCTCTCTCTCTCTCTCTCTCTCTCTCTCTCTCTCTCTCTCTCTCTCTCTCTCTCTCTCTCTCTCTCTCTCTCTCTCTCTCTCAGTAGAAACAATAAGAAGGAATCGACGGTATGACTGCCTTACCTTGCCACCAATAAATCCTGAGCTATCATAATCGTATTGGAGCTCTGTGTCAGTCCTTATAACAACTAGGCCTATTCGTAATATTTGTTCTCCATGTGTGGGTTTTTTGGGTTTTTTTTTTTTCCACTGTATTTTCTTCTACTTTCCTTTCATTCTTCATATTCATCATTTTGTTTGTGGGAAAATGCCAAGCTGTGAACAAACTGCCACTTGACTGTGTTTGAATCACCCACCAGACTCACGCAAGCAACTACAATTTTTGTTTTACATGCAAATACACAGTCACATAGACAGAAAATACAGTGGCATACAGAAACTTACTCTGAATCTTACTCACACACACACACACACACACACACACACACACACACACACTCTCTCTCTCTCTCTCACTCACTTTCACTTTCACCCTCTCTCTCTAAGTTTCTAATACACAAAAAGAACATAAACAACAGCACACGCAGGAACTCACACACTTACACACAACACTTCTCTCGGTGCTTTCGTATGTACACCACGCACACACGGTTTATGAAATTTCGGCACCAGAAACTTGGGCACCGAATTTTCGGCACCAGAAACTTGGGCACCGCATTTTCGGCACCGTAATATTTGGGCACCTAGAATTTTGGGCACCGTGATATTTGGGCATCTAGAATTTTGGGCACCTAGAATTTTGGGCACCGTGATATTTGGGCACCTAGAATTTTGGGCACCATGACATTTGGGCACCTGGAATTGTGGGCACCAGGAACTTTGGGCACCATTAATTATTTGGGCACCAGGCATATTGTGATGATGGAGGCGAAGATTCTAATAATAGTGATGATAGTATTGGCAGTAGTAATGATAGTCATGACAACAGTGATGATGGTAATAACAATAGTAATGATAGTGATGGTAATAGTGATGATGGTAATAACATTAGTAATGATGATGGTAATGACAGTAGTATTGATGGTGATATCAATAATGATGGTGATGCCAGTAGCCATGATAATGATGGTGATTATTATAGTAGTAATGATGGTGATGACAGTAGTATTGATGGTGATATCAATAATGATGGTGATGCCATGATAATGATGGTGATATCAATAATGATGGTGATTATTATAGTAGTAATGATGGTGATGACAGTAGTCATGATAATGATGGTGATTATTATAGTAGTAATGGTGATGCCAGTAGTCATGATAATGATGGTGATTATTATAGTAGTAATGATGGTGATGACAGTAGTCATGATAATGATGGTGATTATTATAGTAGTAATGATGGTGATGACAGTAGTCATGATAATGATGGTGATATCAATAATGATGGTGATTATTATAGTAGTAATGATGGTGATGACAGTCATCATTATAATGATGGTGATCCCAATAAGATAATAATCACCATCATTATTATTATCATCATCATCATCATTACTACTGGCATCACCATCATTACTACTATAATAATCACCATCATTATCATGACTACTGTCATCACCATCATTACTACTATAATAATCACCATCATTATTGATATCACCATCATTATCATGACTACTGTCATCACCATCATTACTACTATAATAATCACCATCATTATCATGGCTACTGGCATCACCATCATTATTGATATCACCATCAATACTACTGTCATTACCATCATCATTACTAATGTTATTACCATCATCACTATTACCATCACTATCATTACTATTGTTATTACCATCATCACTGTTGTCATGACTATCATTACTACTGCCAATACTATCATCACTATTATTAGAATCTTCGCCTCCATCATCACAATATGCCTGGTGCCCAAATAATTAATGGTGCCCAAAGTCCCTGGTGCCCACAATTCCAGGTGCCCAAATGTCATGGTGCCCAAAATTCTAGGTGCCCAAAATTCTAGGTGCCCAAATGTCATGGTGCCCAAAATTCTAGGTGCCCAAATGTCATGGTGCCTAAAATTCTAGGTGCCCAAATGTCATGATGCCCAAAATTCTAGGTGCCAAATGTCATGGTGCCCAAAATTCTAGGTGCCCAAATGTCACGGTGCCCAAAATTCTAGGTGCCCAAATGTCATGGTGCCCAAAATTCTAGGTGCCCAAATATCACGGTGCCGAAAATGCGGTGCCCAAGTTTCTGGTGCCCAAAATTTGGTGCCCACCTGCAGCCCAAGTTTCCAGTGCCCAAGTTTCTGGTGCCGAACTTTCATAGAACCCGCACACAACACACAATGATTTCCATATTACAGTACACACAGTATATATATATATATATAGCGCTAGGTGTATACACTACACTTGGTATATAGTGACAAATACAGTGAACAGGCATTGTACACAACCGCACCTCAGAAAAAGCTATGTTCCAACATTTTGAACACACACACACATCTTCTCTACCTCTCTACACACACACCACACACCTCATCTGTACACACGCTCGAGACAGAAATAGGACGTACACACACGTATGGTAAATAATATAAATTAACACACTATAAGACCAATAGAAGTGGCAAACAATGACCGGGTACAAGGAGAAGGAAACTATATAATAACGGGTGTACCATATTTCATAATCGCCAACACACTGTCTACTAAACCCTGAAACTGAATGTACATACAATGGGCAACCAACACTCGATGCTGGTTCCGTTGGGAATCATGGATGCTCTTTGAGCAGTATTGATCTACTATATGGTAGTGTCCCTATACGATGGGGGGTAAACTCAATAAAGGACACCCTATGGGGCAATTGAAAACAGTCCTCTCTCTCTCTCTCTCTCTCATATTCCTATATGTATATTCTTTTTCGTCCTTTTGATGAATAACAGAGAGAGGGAGAGAGAGAAATATAAATATAAATACTAAAAGTTACATGTATAGCCTAGCAGATGTGAACAATATTTGACCGTGTAAAGTAAAGGTGGATTGAGAACGAAGGTATATTTACAAGCAGGTGTAAAAGAGAACGGTGACGGAAAAGGAGGAATGGGTGCCAATAAAATAGTGAGAAATGAACGCGAAAAGATAACAATGGAAGGTTTGGGTAGGGGGCGGATATTGCAGAAAGGTGATACAATTGGAGCAAAATCTGAAAAAAATACTGAAATTTTTTAAGAAATGTGCGAATGATAAGAAAAGAAAAGAGAACACTATATACCCTATTGGATATTATGTAACTAGTATAATTGAAGAATACATACATACATACATACATACATATATACATACATACACAAATTTAAAAACTGAGTGCTCCACCGGAAGTGCAGTTCTGGTCTCATTTCGTAATGGTGACACTCCAGGCAACCCTATTAGGTCCCTTTTTAACCCCTTCTTTACCGACTGGGTCTTTTTAACTTAATTTTGGCTACTATTAGACGATTTTATTCAGTTTCAAAAGGGCCTCCAGCATTTAAAAGGCTTTGAACTATCTCCCTCGACCTTTATTAACACCACACATCCTTCTTAAACTGCATAAAATCATCTAAATATAGCTAGCAACATATTAAAAAGACGTCGCCGGTACAGAAGGGGCTAAACTGCATACGATGATCTAATTTTAGCCAGAATCAGAGGTACAAAGGCGTCATGGTGCTGAGGGAGTTTATTTGTTTTTACTTCGCTCTCATTTCACGTTCTAACTTTTCCCTCGTCGTATGTTTCTCCTCCTTGCTCCACAAACTTCTCCCCCGCCTCCTTTCTCGGTCTTCCTTGTGCTCTCCTTGTCTCTGTACTTTAACCCTTTCTGTCCCGGTGACGTCCTTTTAGCTTTATCCTGGCTACTATTAGACCATTTAATTCTGTCTAAATAATGCCCTCCATCAACTAACGGACTTCAACTATTTCACTTAAGGGGGCCCACCTAGCTTTTTGTTTTATCTTTCTCTCCCGCTCTCTTTGGCTTGTATCCATTCGGCCCCATTCAGCTTACTTTCTTGCGTTTGTTCTCTTCTTTTTTGCTTCCATATGTTCACACTTTTTTCTCTCTCTCTCTCTCTCTCTCTCTCTCTCTCTCTCTCTCTCTCTCTCTCTCTCTCTCTCTCTCTCCCCCCCCCCCCCCGTGGCCAGCTTATTTTAGCGAATTTGAATAACTGAATAACTTGCACACTTAGCTTATTTCCAAGACTTGACATTTCGTAACTTCTTCCTTCTTTCTTGACACTTTTTATCTTTCATATTTGATATTTTGTATTTATCCTTGTCCCTCTCTTTATTTACATATTTAATTATTTATGTTTCCCATTAACTTGATAAGTCTTTCCCTTTAAATATTATTAAGTTTGTGATTACAAATTTTATTTTACTCATTTATGCTTTCTAGTATGTATCTTATAGCTTTTTGCCTGCAGTTTTCATCCCATTCACCATACGATCTCAATTAACCCTCTTAGTAACGTAGGTCCTTCTTAAACTGCATTAAATCATCTAATTTCAGCCAGAACCAAATGTAAAAAGGTGTCATGGTGCTGGAGGGGTTGACAAGAAACTAAACCATACCCCATTTTGCTGTTACTATTTTACGAGTTGATCATTCACAAATTCACTATATTCCTTCATCTAAGTTACTGCATTGCATTTCATCATCTCTTTCTCTACTGTATAACCCTTTCTATCTACTCTAACCAATCTATTAAGAAACAAAGAAAGACTAGGACTACAACTGAGAATAAATGGAGCTGAGCCGAGTGAATGGAGAGCTACCAATTTCACACTAGGAAATGGATTACGTAGATCCAAGATAAATGAGTCCTACTGGAGACAACAGAGAGAGAGAGAGTGTGTGTGTGTGTGTGTGTGTGAGTAAGATAGAGAGAGGGAGGAGGGTACGGTGGGTTAAGATGGGCACAGTTACGTCTAGAAGTTAGTGGTACCCTTGATCACGAATACATTAGGTATGGAGGCGTAATTTTTCGAAGTTAGTTGAGTCAGTAAGTTTCATCAGTCAACGTTCACTGTATCATTCGAAATAGGAAACTGGAGAGACAATAAAGAAATTAGAATGGATAGGAATGTACGTAAGTAAGGAAAAGGGAGAGACAAAACAATTAAATTACAATGAAAAAAAAAAATATATATATATAACTAGGCAAGTATAAGAAAAAAAAGAGACCAGGATAGGAAAGATAGCAAGGACATCAAAATATTCTAAAGGAGATAGATATTAGATAGGATGAGACGAGAAATATAGAAGATAAAACACATGGAATTCATAAACAAGTTGGTATGAAAGATAGATAGAGGAAAAGGTTGTGATGGCATTGAACAAATACAAGTCTTGCGCTAATGTTCCAAGTAACAATATGGGGATGAGTTGGTCATGGCTCAGACCATGGGTTGTGGTCGTGGGTCCATACTGGGCCATGGGTCAGGGCAAAGTGACAACATCTAGTACCAACATACACGAAACTTCATTAATATTTCCCCTGCATATATTGATATTCGAAATGGTGATATTTGTTGTTAGCAAATTTTCTCTACAAGTGAACTCTGGAACTCTCTCCCTCAATAAATTTTTCCTTCATCCTGTGACTTAGACTGCTTTAAGTTGTGTTAGTCCAGGCATTTTGACCCCAACGTCCCTTGAATTTGGCTCTCTATCACCCTCTGTGCTTTGGGGAGACACTTGTTACAGGCAGCCTGCCTTTTTTCTCCTTCATACACAGAAAACAAAAATAATAAATAAATAAAACTAGAGGACCCCATGACGCCTAGCAATGTGTTGGTGGTTAAATAAAATAAAATAAAATAAAATAAAACAAAACTAAACTAGAGGACCGCATGACGCCTA
This sequence comes from Paralithodes platypus, assembly GCA_032716605.1. Classification (NCBI taxonomy): domain Eukaryota; kingdom Metazoa; phylum Arthropoda; class Malacostraca; order Decapoda; family Lithodidae; genus Paralithodes; species Paralithodes platypus. The sequence continues at coordinate 8,514,587 of CM064501.1, forward strand.
CAGTAGCAATGTGTTGGTGGTTAAATATAATAATAAAACAAAATTGACAAATCAATTAACTTGAGGAGCCCATGACCAAAGTATATATTATACTCTTTGCCCATGACGCCTAGTAATGTGCTGGTGTTGTTGGTGGGAGACTTGTAAGATGTGGCCTGACGCAGATTGTTTGAGTCTGTCTGGATTCCTAATCATCCTTCACACACCCACCTTGTTGACAAACGTGCAGAGTGTGTGTTGAGGACCACAACCTATTTCCCTCTCTCTCTCTCTCTCTCTCTCTCTCTCTCTCTCTCTCTCTCTCTCTCTCTCTCTCTCTTCTCTCTTTTCTCTCTCTCTCTCTCTCTCTCTCTCTCTCTCTCTCTCTCTCTCTCTCGCTCTCTCTCTCTCTCTCACTCTCTCTCTCTCTCTCTCTCTCTCTCTCTCTCTCTCTCTCTCTCTCTCTCTCTCTCTCTCTCTCTCTCCTCTCCTCTCCTCTCCTCTCCTCTCCTCTCCTCTCCTCTCCTCTCCTCGCTCTCTCTCTCTCTCTCTCTCTCTCTCTCTCTCTCCATGTATTTCTTTCTATATGTCTATCTCAGTTATCCCCAGAAGCACAATAACCGTGATATCATAAAATAGGTAATTATGGACTAGACTTATGTGCACCTCAACTCCTCCATCACCACGACTACCTACCTCTTCCTCCTCCTCCTCCTCTTTCTTCTCTTATGTTTCTCCTTATCCATGTCTTCCTTTTCTTCTTCCTCCTTGTCCTCTTCCAATACCACCTCCTCCTTCGTCCTTTTCTGTACCTCTATTCCTTTCTCCTTCCTCTAAATCGCTCTTCCCTTCTTGTTCCGTCCTTTGTTCATCGCACCCACTACTTCGTTCTATCGTTTATTCCCCATCTTCGTTATTCTCGATCTCATTTTCGTGGTCCTTCTACATAGCCCCTTCTGTACCGGAGATATATTTTTTTTAAATGTTGTTCTAGCTACATTTTATCGATTTTGTGCACCTTAAGAACGATGTGTGGCAGTTAAAAGGGTTAATTGAGACAGCTCGAAGTCTGTTAATTAATGAAATTATGAAACTTAATGAAATAGCCTAATAGTTGCCAGAATATAAGGCAAAGGCTGTCACCGGTACTGAATGGGTTAATTGCAAATACAAGTATCCACAATCTTTATCTCTCCTGCCCCACTCGTGTAAGTCACTGTCACACTGAAGTTGTTGTTTTGATGGATATTGTTATAGTGTTATTGGAGGGCAGATAAAGTAGATTTGTTGACACTAAATCTTGATATAATGAACTGTACTCTAAAAAGTCACAATTCACGTTTTACACTAAATATGCATACTCAACCCTGCAAAATCAACATAATTAGTACGAGAGAGAGAGACACTAAGCCACGAGTCAACGAAGTTGACAACTAAAGGGATGCACGTGTTCTTTCTCAATATAATTATTTTACTCAAATAATCACGTTTACAACTATCATATAGTTACTAAAGGATTGAATTAACATACCCTTCATCAGACCTCAAACAATATAAGAGCTAAAACCTATATTATGCAAATGTTAGGACTCCAAGAGGTACCACCCAAGTTTATAAATTCTTCAGGAAAGATCTATATCCGTCTACTTATCTATCTGTATGTCTATCGTCTCTGTCCTCCTGTTATATCTATCTACCCCCCCCCCCCCGTCTACTTATCTATCTGTATGTCTATCGTCTCTGTCCTGTTATATCTATCCCCCCCCCCCTCCCCGTCTACTTATCTATCAGTATGTCTATCGCTGTCTCTGCCCTGTTCTATCTATCTATTCCCACCCCCCGTCTACTTATCTATCTGTATGTCTATCGTTGTCTCTGTCCTCCTGTTCTATCTATCTATCCCCCCCCCCCCGTCTAATTATCTATCTGTATGTCTATCATTGTCCTCCTGTTCTCTCTATCTATTCCCCCCCGGCCTCTTTGTGTTGTAATAACCCAGACCCTGTCACGAGCCTCATAATCATAATGGCATGAGCCATGAGCCTTCCTGCCCCACCTCGCTTCATACTGCATCATTATCATTCTACCCTTGCTCTCCTGCTACCTTCTCATTCTACCCTGCTATGATACTTTCATTCTACCCTTGCTCCTGTCCTTATTCTACCCTTTGCTCATGGTACAGGCTCATTCTACCCGTGCTCTCCTGGTTCTCATACCCGCTCTCCGGGTCTTCTCATTCTACCCTGCTCTCCTGGTACAATTTTCATTTACCTAGATATATATTCTTCAATATACTTGGCTCTCCTGGTACCTTCTCATTCTACCGTGCTATCTGGTACCTTTAATTTACCCTTGCTCTCCTGGTACCTTCTCATTCTACCCTTGCTCTCCTGGTACCTTCTCATTCTACCCTTGCTCTCCTGGTACCTTCTCATTCTACCCTTGCTCTCCTGGTACCTTCTCCTTCTCACTTGCCTCTGCTACCTTATCCTTATACCCTCTCTCCTATAACTTCTCATTCTACCCTTGCTTTCTAATTTCTCATTCTGGCTCTCAACTTCATTCTACCCTTTCTCTCCTACTATTTTCATCTAACTTGCTCTCCTAATTTCTCATTCTACCCTTGCTCTCATACTAACTTCTCATTCTACCCTTGCTCTCCTAATTTCTCATTCTACCCTTGCTCTCCTAATTCTACCCTTGTCTCATATTCTCATTCTACCTTGCTCTCCTACTATTATCATTCTACCCTTGCTCTCCTAATTTCTCATTCTACCCTTGCTCTCCTAATTTCTCATTCTACCCTTGCTCTCCTACTATCTACTCATTCTACCCTTGCTCTCCTAATTTCTCATTCTACCCTTGCTCTCCTACTATCTACTCATTCTACCCTTGCTCTCCGACTATCTTCTCATTCTACCCTTGCTCTCCTACTATCTACTCATTCTACCCTTGCTCTCCTACTATCTACTCATTCTACCCTTGCTCTCCTAATGTCTCATTCTACCCTTGCTCTCCGACTATCTTCTCATTCTACCCTTGCTCTCCTACTATCTTCTCATTCTACCCTTTCTCTCCTACTATCTTCTCATTCTACCCTTTCTCTCCTACTATCTTGTCATTCTACCCTTGCTCTCCTACTATCTTCTCATTCTACCCTTTCTCTCCTACTATCTTCTCATTCTACCCTTGCTCCTCATCTGCTTCTCATTCTACCCTTGCTCTCCTACTATCTTCTCATTCTACCCTTGCTCTCCTACTATCTTCTCATTCTACCCTTGCTCTCCTAATGTCTCATTCTACCCTTGCTCTCCTAATGTCTCATTCTACCCTTGCTCTCCTACTATCTACTCATTCTACCCTTGCTCTCCTAATTTCTCATTCTACCCTTGCTCTCCTACTAACTTCTCATTCTACCCTTGCTCTCCTACTATCTTCTCATTCTACCTTGCTCTCGACTATCTTTATTCCCTTGCTACTATCTTCTCATTCTACCCTTTCTCTCCTACTATCTTGTCATTCTACCCTTACACTCCTACCAACTTCTATTTCTCCTTTTTTTTTTATATATTTTTTTTTTTTTTCTTACGTCGAAGAGGAAAGTTTCTAAATGATCGACTTTCACAATGTGTTATTGTTTTAGGAGAATGAGCCCATTCTGTTCCAGCGACGTGTTTATACTTTTATTCTAGCTATATTTAGACGATGTTGTGCCGTTTAAGAAGGGTCTGTGGTAGTAGAAAGGGTCAAGTGAGCTAGTTCGAAGCCTTTTAATTGATGGAGGCTCTATTTAAGCTGAATAAAATCGTCTAATAGCAGCCAGAATAAAGTTAAAAGGACGGCGCCAGTAGAGAAGGGGTAAGTTATGACCAGTGGATAAGACAATTTTAATTTGTCACCGAGATAGTATTCGATATGAAGATGCACATAACCCACCAAATGTCTCAGGTCTCTTGACAGCTAAAATGGCATACCCGACACTGAAACCCTTGGTTGTCTACGGACAAAATTACCTGTCTCCTAAATTGTATTAGGTTTTAGCTCTTAAGTTATTTGAGGCCTGATGAAGGGTATGTTAATTCAATCCTTTAGTAACTATATGATACAGTTAG
>CM064501.1:8518777-8523777 GCA_032716605.1 Paralithodes platypus
GAGAGAGAATAAAAGAGGAGAGACAGGGGATAATTGATGATAAACCATAAGAGGGAATATACAGAGGAGCAAAAAGGAAGAGGTAGAATTTTTGTTTTTTTCTATTTGGATGAGGGAGACAAAAGATAGAACTGCCTTTCATGAGTGCCTCCTCCAGAGTTGAATGAGTGACGGCCAAAATCAAGGAATGTTCGAGCTAAAATGCCTGGACACACGGGGCTTGAAGCAATTTAAGTCATAGGATGAGGGGAAGATGGATTCAGGGAGTTCCAGAGCTCAGCTGTTGAATAGAAGAAAAATTTAGAATCTTAATCTATCTATCTATCTATCTATTGCCTGACGCCGTGATCCCCGAAGGGGTGATCACGAACGAACCGCCCCCATGCACCTCTGTCCCCAGTCAGTCGACGCCCCTCCCCCCAACCAGCACCGCCTTCGTTCATGTACTTCCTCACTCCATCCTTCCACCTCTCATTCGGTCTACCTCTCCCTCTCTGTCCCTCCACCTCACTCTCGTACACCCTCTTAGTCATTCTCTCGCTTTCCATACGTTCCATATGGCCGAACCATCTCAAGTTGTTCCTTTTCACACTTAATCTTAATCTGCGCTGGGTTAAAGGAAATGGATTTAATTCTCTAAGACGCTCCTCGTATGGTGTGTTTTTTAGGCTAGGTATCATTTTGGTAACTCTACGTTGAACTCGTTCTAGCTTGTTTATATCTTTTTGGTAATAAGGGCACCAGGATTGAACGCAGTATTCCAGAAGAGGGCGGACTAAGGAATTGTAAAGAGTTAAGATAACTTCTTTGGATTTATGCTCAAATGACCTGCCTAAAATGGGGCCGAATGGATACAACCAAAAAAGAGGAAAAAAAAAGCAGGTCACCCCCCTTAACCCACTCAGTACCGGTGACGTCCTATTCATTATATTCTGGCAACTATTAGACGACTTTATTCAGCTTAGGAATGACGTCTAACAATGATAAGGCTACCGGCTATCTCAACTAATCCTTTTAGCTACCTTATATCCTTCCCAAGCTTCATGCAATCATCTAAATGTAGCTGAAACCAAATATGAAAGACGTCGCCGGAACAGAAGGGGTTAAATGTTATATGTTTAGCTAAATATATGGTTCATGTTTCAAATTATCTCTTTGGAATGGTCAAAACAATTGTATTTCATGTTAATTTTCCTGTCTTCCATCTCATTCATTCCGATATTCAGGACCGATGGTGATATTCTATTATAAAATATAGTCACAACTCAATAATCCAGATAAGGATTTGACCATTTCTTGCTCGGTAAGGTTAAACAAAGTATAAACCAATATGACCTTGGTTTGAATGGCTCGACATCGATAGTTGAACCTTACACTGGCTATATGTATCCTCAACATAGTTATATATAGCCTATAGCCTCGATAATAAAATATGGTGTGCCACTTTTTTCAGACATTTGGTTCAGTTTATAAGCTACGAAATCATATTTGATTTCCTGAGAGCTTTTTATCACGACTCTGTATGATATGTTGTAACGTGATGCTCAAAAGTAGAGTCTCAACTTCATATTTTCAATTTTGGATATATGTCTAATAACAAAAAATATATACACAAAACTGCAATCATAGCTTTGCATATGCAAATATTCACAGATTGTGTATTCATTGACTTACAACACGATAAAAATATAGAATAACACGGTGCATATTCTTGAAAGATAATATATATATCTTAATGTACTCATATTGCATAACATTATATAATCTGTTTTATAGGCACACATACACAATGCATACGGAATGTACAAATTAAATATCCTATCACTAACACACAGGAAATATACATTTACAAATATATAAATCGAACAAATGTTCAATCTTGTGAATACATTTTCCAGCAAAGTATCTTGCCAATAAACTTCAACGCAGAATTGGACGTTTATGAAAGCTTGAGGAAATATATTTGTTTTGCCCAACACACACGCACGTACACACGCTCACGGACGCGCATGTAGTATATATAGCCTCTTCCCACGTAAATGTATATGCACATACTGTATATACGATCATATGATTAGCCAACTCATAAGTCTTCGTTAGTCTCTTTTGTTAATCGGGGGTTAAGAGCGAGATATTTGTCTAGACAATGAATCTACTATAAAAGTCTCTTTTTTTTCCAGCTGATGGTAAATTGAATCCTTTAGCATCAGATGTCACGATTCTTACTGGACAAATCTGATACTGCTATGTCTGTGCGTCATATGTTTGCCAAGTTTTCATAATTAGCAACATATTTCACCACAAAATCAGGATAATAAAGTAGTAATCAGAATGGAGAGATAGCAATTTAGTATCAGCTGGAAGAAAATGGAGTATAGGTAGTGCATTCCATAAGTTTACCACTCGATTAAAACAGAAATTTTTCGCCTCCTGTGAGTGAAAAGGCTTGCCAATTATCTTACAACCGCAAACAGAATGGTCTCTCTCTCTCTCTCTCTCTCTCTCTCTCTCTCTCTCTCTCTCTCTCTCTCTCTCTCTCTCTCTCTCTCTCTTCAGCTTGTACAATAACTCGTAATCAGAGCCAGAAATCACGAGAGAACTTGATATAAACTACAATCATGGGGCTGTCCAAAGCGGGTGTAGTAATTTGAGTTGTTCTTAAATTGCAATTGCTTGATTACGAGAGAGAGAGAGAGTTAGAGAGTTAGAGTTAGTTGGGATGGGGAGGAGAGTGGAGTGGAGTGATCTTTTAGGTATGGTTCCACATAATTCATGAGTGAGCCAAGGATTTTTAGTATTTTCTATGTGTATGAAGGAGACAGAAGGCAGGCTGCCTGTAACGAGTGTATCACCCAAAGCCAAAAGAGTGACAGAGAGCCAAATTCAAGGGATGTTGGGGTTAAAATGCTTGGCCAAAAGAAGTTTAAAGTAGTGTAAGATTTAGGATGAAGGAAAGATTAATTCTCCTTACCAGGAATTCACCGGAGACCTCTGGTGGACGCTGCCGAAGTAGCGCCAGAGCTACGTCTGTCGACATAAACAATACTCAACACCTAGGCTATGCAAAGTTTATCACGATTTCTTACGAGTCTGCATGTTTTTACTATATACTAGATGGCTACACTAAGTCCTTATACAGTATAGTATGGTAGTTGTGGGAGTAATGTGTCGGCTATAGAAAGTACGACATATAGCTTATAATTAAGAATGATTGATGGAGAGGGAGGGTGAAGAACTGCGGGATATCCCATTTAAAGGGCCCAGGTCGCTTACTGTACAAAACAACGTGTCTGGTACGGCAACTCCAAGAATTTCTGGTAAGGAGAATTGAGGGAGAGAGTTCCAGAGTTCACTTGTTGAGTAGAAGAAAAACTAAAAATTTGCTAATTCTAGGGTTGGAGTGCGAGACAGAATAAGAGTGGGACTGTGTTGAAAGGTGGGTGCCTTGCACTCCCTGCAAGAGTATGCACTGAGAGAGCTCTGAAGAACACTGATTTTTTGTAATAGTGATAGAAGAGTGAAAGATACAACATTGCGGCGTGTAGAAAGAGATTGTAAGGAAGTAGTAAGAGGAGGTGATTTGATGAGGCAAAATGCTTTTGACTACTCTTTCGAGAAGTGCGGTATGGGTGGAACCTCCCCACACATGCGAACAATACTCATTACATATTCACAGAGCAAGCAGATGTGTGGGGGTGAAAAACCCACAGACGGTTGAGCACAACTAACTTCTGGGAAGCTGCTTTAGCAAGAGTGGAAGAGTGGAAGATTGCGACGGGTATATAAAGGGAGAAATTGAGTCTTGGAAGCATTGAAAGTAACAAGATTTGTTTTGCCCCTATCAGAAATATTTGATAGACCAGAAGATAGGCATGCTATGGCCTTGTCACATGAACTTTGGAGTGATTGCATGCTGCGTTGTTGTGAAAAACTAGTTGAATAGTGTAAGGTACAGTCATCAGCATATGAGTGGATGAGACTAGAGGTACAGTTGAGGAGATCATTAATGAATATTAGAAAGAGAACTGGAGATAGGACAGAACCATGAGGAAGACCGGAGTTGATAGGTTGAGGAAGTAAGCAATGGCCATCCACAACTGCAGCTATGGAACGGTCAGAAAGGAAATTAGAGACAAAGGCACAGATAGAGGGATAGAAACCGAAGGAGGGTAGTTTGGAAATTAGAAAATTGTGCCAGACTCTATCGAAGGCTTTCGATATGTCTCGAAGGGAGGGTGACCAAGAGTTAGTAAGATAAGCACGGAGATTACCAGTAGAGCGACCCTTAAGACAACGATACTGGCAACTGAAAGTAGATTATGGGAAGGTAAATGCTTAAGAATTTTTGAATTAAAAATAGTTTCAAAAACTTTATATCTCGAAGAAGCTACTGTACACTCGAGGACAAATTAATCTTTTCACTGAAGAGCTGAAAATATATTTGTGTGAACGGAATGAACCAGGTGATATATACGTCTGTACTGTATTATCACAGGATCTCGACCGCTTCCAGAATATTTAGAGCGTTATTGTACATTTTTTTTTTTTTTTCCTTGAGTATATCTTACCTGATTTTACAACTTGCCCTGGAGCTGGTGGTATATTTAATTCAGGCTTCCCACTTTACAATGCAAGGTCAGCCGTAATCAATCCCTTCCTGTTCAAGTATGCTATTCTACTTTGTACGATTAAACCATTGGATGTTGGATATCTTATTGATTTATTAAACCATTGAATGTTGGATATCTTATTGATTTATTAAACCATTGGATGTTGGATATCTTATTGATTTATTAAACCATTGGATGTTGGATATCTTATTGATTTATTAAACCATTGGTTGTTGGATATCTTATTGATTTATTAAATCATTGGATGTTGGATATCTTATTGATTTATTAAACCATTGGATGTTGGATATCTTATTGATTTATTAAACCATTGGATGTTGGATATCTTATTGATTTATTAAACCATTGGATGTTGGATATCTTATTGAT
>CM064501.1:8526277-8592290 GCA_032716605.1 Paralithodes platypus
TGTACCGACGCCGTCCTTTTACCTTTATCTTGGCTCCTATTAGGGGGTTTTATTCAGTTAACCCTTTGAGTACCAGCGACGTGTGTTATATTATATTCTAGCTATGTTTAGACGATATTATGCAGTCTAGGAAGGATCTGTGGTAGTTAAAAGGGTTGGTGGAGATAGTTTGAAGCCATATTATTGCCTGAGGTCCTTCCTAAGCTGTATTTAATCGTCTAATAGTTGACAAAATATGAAAAGGACGTCCCTGGTTCTGTACGGGTTAAAAAGGTCCTCCAGCAATTAACATGCTTCGAACTATCTCACTTAACCCTTTCTACTACCACAGATCCTTCTTAAACTGCACAAAATCGCCTGAACATAGCTAGAATTAAATTAAGAAGACGTCGCCGGTACAGAAGGGGTTAAGCCCTTCCGTACCGGTGACTTCCTTTTCCTTATATTCTGGCAACTATTAGCCGATTTTGTTCAGCTTAGGAAGGACGTCTACCCATTAAGAGGCCACAGACTATCTCGATTAGTCCTTTTAGCTACCATATATTCTTCCTTAGCTTTATAAAATCGTCTAAATGTAGCTGAAATCCAATACAAAAGACGTCGCCGGTACAGAAGGGGTTAAGGAAAGGTGGGGAGGGGGGAGGAGAGAAGGGAGAGAAAATTATATAAGTAACACCCCGTCCTTAACATTAATCATCAATTTCAAACCCCAATGTACTTGAATAAACTAATGAAAGTATATGGTCCTCCCGGGATTCGAACTCGGGACACCACACCCAGAACATAAGCACCTAAACCAGTACACCACCAACACAGTTCATGCAGATGACAAACCCAGGTCAAAGGTAGAAGGAAGAGAAACAAAGAGGAGGGGAAGAGAGGAGAAGAATGACAAAGAAAAGCAAGCAACAACACACGCTGATTCTTACGAGGTTGCAAGTTGCTCGTCTATCTAACCTATGTGAAAGAGAAAGAGAGTTGCATAGTGTGAAGGTAAGAGAGAGAGAGAGAGATTTTTTTTTTACATACATTTACATAGATACACGGGCCACACAAATAACCCCACTTTTTACTGTGCCATACTTTCCTGTTTTCACATAAGATCGATAGCCTCGTAAGAATTAGTATATCTGTTGTTGCTTGTTTTCCTTTGTACTCCTGTGTACCTTACATCCTATCTCTCTTCCTCACACTCGGCTCTCTCCCACTCCCTCTCTTCCAACCCTCCTTCGCCCATTCCCTCTCATCCCACTCCCTTCCCTCTCTTCCAACCCTCCTTCTCCCATTCCCTCTCTCCCACTCCCTCTCTCCCAACCCTCCTGCTAACACTCCCTCTCACATCCCACTCCCTCTTTCTTTCTTCCAGCCCTCCCTCTCTCATCCAACTCTCCCACTCCCTCTTCCAACCCTCATTCCCCCATTCCCTCTCTTCCAACCCTCCTTCTCTCATTCCCTCTCACATCCCACTCTCCCACTCCCTTCCAACCCTCCTTCTCTCATTCCCTCTCACATCCCACTCTCCCACTCCCTTTCCCTCCCTTCCAACCCTCCTTCTCCCATTCCCTCTCACATCCCCCCCCCCCCTCTTCCAACCCTCCATCCCACTCCCTCTCTTCCAACCCTCCTTCTCCCATCCCACTCCCACTCCCACTCCCTCTCTTCCCCCCTACCTCCCCCCTTGCCCTCCCTGTTGTTGACCAGAGCCCCTGATGAGGCCAAAAACACAACACTAACTTACTTCCTGATTAAGGGGGACGGGCTTAATTATTCGATCATTTATGTATCTATATAGTATTTTAGTTTCCTTCTTACACCTCCACCAAGCTGTAAAAAGCACTCCCTAGACCTCCCCTTCAAGATAACTTTGTACATTTTTCAGTAGAAAAATGTCCCGGCCGAAGGCCGATTAATCTTAAAATGACAGGCTCGCTTTCGCTCGCCAGGAAAAAATCGACACCTAAATGGTACGAAAGGTTTAATAATTGCCAAGGAAATGGTGCGAAAGGAGTTAAAATCGCCAAACTAATGGGCCGAACGTCTTAAAAACTCAAAATTAATGGGGTTAAATACGAGAGAGAAAAGGGAGCCGAAAAACAGCCCATCTCCCCTGAAGAAGATGGGGGCGTCGGAGAAAGGAACAGAGATTAACCCTTACCGTGCCAGCGACGTCGTTGTTTACTTGTCATTTCACCTACATTTTTTTTTTTTTTTTTTTTTTTTCTATATTCCAACTACTCCCTCTCGGGCAATGTTGACATGTTGACGATTTTATTAAGTTTAGGAAGGATATGCATGGTAGCTGAATGGATGGATAAAGATAGTCTGTAGCCTTTTTTTCATTGGTAGACGTCCTTCCTAAGCTGAATAAAAGTGTCTAATAGTTGCCAGAATATACTGAAAAGGACGTCACCGGTACGGTATGGGTTTAATAAGATAAGAGTGAGTTACAAGGACAGTATCTCATAGACCTCGCTGTGTATTTTTGGGAGGTACGATTGGCGACAAATTAATTTGTACATTGTAAAACCTTCATTGCAAAGTGTGTAAAATACTATATTATATACTGTCTTCGTAAGCTGTTATACTGGAGAACTATATGCTATTTCTGAGGGAAGTTTTATTTATTTATCATTTCTTGCTAAAATAGATGTATGTGAAAGGTTTCCACATGAACGAATACTAAACCTCTTCTGCTCCTAATTTACAGTCATGGTTGCGTGTTCTATTCCTATTTAGACTAAACAGAGGGAGCATACATATATAGCATTGGAGGATAGAGGTATAGGAAGACGAAACACGAGATATAGAGAAATGTGTGTGTGTGTGTGTGTGTGTGTGTGTGTGTGTGTGTGTGTGTGTGTGTGTGTGTGTGTGTGTGTGTGTGTGTGTGTGTGTGTGTGTGTGATGCTTGGTAGGGTGGGGGGGTCAGGAAAAAGTACAAATTTCTTTACTTACGGCACTGAATTTGATTATATATATATATATATATATATATATATATATATATATATATATATATATATATTATTATTATTATGTTCTATCCAACAACCAACTCTACTCCTAAAATCGATTAATGAAATATTACAAGCACATGTGGCAGTGCGTGGATTCGAACCCAGGACGCTCACACCGAAAATCAACACCTTATGCATTGCGCCACGAAGACAGTTAAAGAATGGTGGACACTGCCTACGATTTATTATGCAACTTCGAATCCTGCATATCAATCTAAGCATGTACACACATCCCAACTGCAACTCACGTAGGCTATGCATATAGCATGAATAATATAGAATTCTAGATAGTGGATGTTAATGCGGGTTTGCATTGTACACACACTGAAAATATAGCTATGTAAACCCAACTAACGGCTATAAAAGTAAAACAATTGTTGTATAAAATGCACAGTAAATATATCCAGCATTTGCTCCAAAAATAGGCAGCATAAAACGAGACTGAAAATAACAAGGAAATCAAATTATAGAAGTTATGAGGCTGAGCGCACACACACACACACACACACTCACACCCAGAGAGAGAGAGAGAGAGAGAGTGTGTGTGTGTGTGTGGTTTTGTGGCAAGAGAAATGACAAGACGAGAACACAAGAGACTGACAGGAACATAGAGAAGAGATGCATAGATAGATAGATGACTGACAGGAACATAGAGAAGAGATGCATAGATAGAAAGATAGGGAGATAGATATATAGAAAGGTAGATAGATAGATAAATAGATAGATAAGTAGATAGATAGATAGATAGATAACAAAAAAGGAGAGAGGGCAAAGAAATAGTGATGGCGGGAGCAAGAGTGAAAAGTTTGGGTGGGAGTCAGGATGTTGTTAATTAATGCTGAAGCTATCTTGTTAGAGAGAGAGAGAGAGAGAGAGAGAGAGAGAGAGAGAGAGAGAGAGAGAGAGAGAGAAAGGCATGCAAAGAGGAAGATATAGTAATAATAAGATAGCTAAGTTCATATATTAGATTAGAGTGTGTGTGTGTGTGTGTGTGTGTGTGTTTTAACCCCTTCTTTACCGGCGCCGTCCTCTTAACCTTAATCTGGCTACTGATAGACGATTGTGATAAGTTTTAAGAGGGATTTCAGCATTTACCAGGCTGCGAACTATCTCACTTAACCCTTTTTACTACCACAGATCCTTCTCAAGCTGCTCACAAAACTCTAAATATAGCTAGAGTATAATTAAAAGGACGTCGCCGGTACGGAAGGGGTTGATAGGTTAATTATGGCTGACTGTCCTAAAACGGAAAAGAAAACGGGTGCAACTTCTTAACCCCTTCTGTACTGGTTATGTATGTTTAATTACATTCTAGCTATATTTAGATAATTTTGTACAGTGAAAAAACGATCTGTGGTAGCAAAAAGGGTTAAGGGGGTAGTGCTTGGTTTAGGCCTATATATTTATTTTATTCTGTTTTTTCTCGCTAGACCTCCATCAAGCTTAAAAAGATACCCCCTAGACCCCCTTTCAAGATAAATTTGTACATTTTTCGGTAGAAAAATGTTCCGGCCAAAGGCCGTTTGCTTTTATAAATTACAGGCTCGCTATCGCTTGCCAGGATAAAAATGACACGTATATGACATGAAGTCTTAATATTGACAAAGAAATGGGGCGAAATGTCTCAAAACTCGCCAAACTAATGGAACGAACGTCTGAACATTTCAAAATTAATATGCTAAACATGAGGGAGAAGGGGGACCATAAAAAGCGAGTAGTACCCCCTTAAGATAAGAAAGTAAAAAGATTAGGACTGGTTTTGAAAAGTATATTCTGGTTAATGTTATACAATTGTATAGAGTTTATAGAGAATCAAGGTGCCAAAAAAAAAAAAAAAAAAAAAAAAAAAAAAAAAAAAATGGGGATTGGGCCTGAGTATATAGGCTACAGTAGATAGATAGATAGGTACCAAAACAGCAAACTCCATCTCAATTACCCATCCCATTTCCATATGCCCTTACTAATCTGAATAAAGTAGCTAAATAACTATAGTCCGTTCATTCTAGATTGGGCAGAAATCGTAACCTCTAAGACTAACCTCTCATAACTCAAAGAGGACTAGAGTAATCGAGCTAATTTTTCTACCAAAAGAGGAAGACTTGGGTAGGAAATAGGTGTGTACATTGACAGCTCATTTGCTCTAGCCCTTTTTGAGTTAGGAGAGGTTAGAGGTTACGATTTCTGCCCAACCTAGAATGGATGGACTATAGTATGAGCTATCCTGAAGGGGTTGAAATACAGGGTAATTTTTTTTAAAAGACTCGCAGCGTTATTATACATAATTTATTAGGGAAAGTGAAGCTCTATGGAATCTTTATAATATACTCACATAGATTCCACTGTGGAAGAATAGTTTTGATAGTTAACTATAGTTTTGATGTAAATACTACCGCAATTACGAATCTTGTTTCCGAGACCTAGTATATTAACCTAACCAAACAACCTAACCTAACCTAACCCTAGACCCAGCACCGTTCAAACGTGGGATACAACACTAGCCCTTGCATGCCAGCTATTGTGGGTTCATATATTAGACATACAGTAACATCTTTGTAGAACATAACACTTTACCGTAGCGAGTGTACTCCATTCCGAACACTTTTTGTAAACATGAACACGTCCGTAGCGGAGCTCTAAAAGATTGCGGGACTGAGTTTGTTTACGCGCGGGACTATTTATATCGACAAAATCGAGTTACAAAACTTATCAAAAATATTCTACCACAACGGAATCTATGTGAGTATATTATAAGGATTCCATAGAGCTTCACTTTCCCTAATAAATTATGTATAATAACGCTGCGAGTCTATTCGCGATAATTATCATAATTTTTTACGGGCATTTAGACACATATAGGAATGAAATACATGGGGGTATTCTGCAGAACAACAACTCGATTACAGGTTTCCTGTCTCATGGAATTATTTTTTTTTCGCTCTTACCATGCTCAGGGGACCTTAGTGATGTGCAGATAAGTGCTACTTTTCTTATTTTGCCAATTTGATTTTCACTCCCCTATATCATTATCAGAGTTATTATTGTACAGCCAGTCCAGGACACTATGTTTACTACATTCTAGCCTCCTTGGAGGATCCTCCCCGATGTTTAGTAGCCAATCAGAGTGGAGCTTCACCTACAAGAAGTCAGTACATTTTTATTGGTACTTTCCTGTTATTGACAGCCAACGTTGAAAATTGCAGAGTAAACACCATAGACTTTATCCCATCAATTATTTTATAGTATTAATACCCAATCAGCGGGGGTGTGGGGGCGGCAGCCCCCACGCATAATACTAGGATAGGTTAGGTAAGGTATTTAGGTTAGTCTAATGTCTTTTCAAAGTTGACTAAGTCGAGTAAACTCCTAGATTATTGGGGTATCTGAATTACAATTAACAATGCAAATGCTAATAAAAAGTGTTTTCCGCACTTTCTAACAATAAAATACAGTACTGTACTGTACTTACAAAGCATTAAAATTAAAATATAAAATAAATAAAACCCATGACTTATTGTCATCATATATATTGCCGGTCAATATTTACGAGACGCAACAATATAGGTAACAAATTTCTAATATGAGTTTTGGGTTTCTATCATCATATGCTTCATAGTCATGTTTACATGGGCGATCGCCGTGGTTAACTTCGCGTCTATTTTGACGGCGATTTTTTTTTTTTTTTTTTTGGTAATTTGCCCCTTGCTGGCAATACATATGATGATGACAATATGTCATGGGTGGGTGAGGGGGTGGCAAAGCCATATTATTGTATCCAAAGGCAGTCAAAATAGACGAGAACATGATGGCAAAGGTCCGACGCCACTACGCGTAGTGTAAACAAGGCTGGCGGTACGCCCGAACTCTACATTCTACACAAAATATTTGCCAAAACTCTTGGCTATCACATGGTAGAAAATTACCGTACGTACCGGTAATTACAGTAAGTCCTGGGGGGGTCTTAGATTTAATTTTCGCCCAGAATCGAGAACAAAATCTCAAAAAAACTTGGGTTTAATTAAGCCCAGGCAAATCGGTGATTTTGGTCGAATTTTGACTTGTCAATATTATTACATATTTGGATTCGTCTCGCCGTTGCGGATTCAACGGTATAAGTTGTTTTTAATTTTGACCTATTTTTAGGCCCCCTAGGCCTATTTTAAAGTTTAAAAACTCCATAGACGAGTTATTTATGAAGGGATTTTGTTTAAATTTATATCATAAGTACACTTTGGCAAGCTGAATCGAATGGCGCAAACAAAATTAAAATCGGACCATTAGTTTAGGATTTCGATTTTGACAGGGCCTTCCTGGAGGGCCCAGGGGACCGTTTTTTGGACTTTAAAAGTCCTCTGTAGCCCAAACTATAAGGGGTAGTGAATTCTACTTGGTGCCATTCGATTTTTCTCACCGAGCTGCTTCTAGACATGGTCTTAGAGATTTTAGGAGTATGGTTGGTTGTTGGAAGGAACATAATAATTGATATTGGTTCAGGAGTAATTTATCGAGAGGACTTCCCTAAGTGGTTAAGGCCCCATTAATTGCGCTTTCCATTCACATATGCATAGCCTACGTGAGTTGCAGTTGGGATGTGTGTACATGCTTAGATTGATATGCAGGATTCGAAGTTGCATAATAAATCGTAGGCAGTGTCCACCAACCTTTAACTGTCTTCGTGGTGCGATGTATAAGGTGTTGATTTTCGGTGTGAGCATCCTGGGTTCGAGTCCACGGACTGCCACATGTTTGTAAATTTCATTAATCGATTTTAGGAGTATGGTTGGTTGTTGGAAGGAACATAATAATTGATATTGGTTCAGGAGTAATTTATCGAGAGGACTTCCCTAAGTGGTTAAGGCCCCATTAATTGCTCTTTCCATTAACATATGCATAGCCTACGTGAGTTGCAGTTGGGATGTGTGTACATGCTTAGATTGATATGCAGGATTCAAAGTTGCATAATAAATCGTAGGCAGTGTCCACCAACCTTTAACTGTCTTCGTGGTGCGATGTATAAGGTGTTGATTTTCGGTGTGAGCATCCTGGGTTCGAGTCCACGGACTGCCACATGTGTTTGTAAATTTCATTAATCGATTTTAGGAGTATGGTTGGTTGTTGGAAGGAACATAATAATTTCATTTTCGCCCAGCCATTCGCCCAGAATCGAAAACAAAATCTCAAAAAACCATGGGTTAAGCCCAGGCAAATCGGTGATTTTGGTCGAATTTTGACTTGTCAATATTATTACATATTTGGATTCGTCTCGCCGTTGCGGATTCAACGGTATATATATTTTTTAATTTTGACCTATTTTTAGGCCCCCTAGGCCTATTTTAAAGTTGAAAAACTCCATAGACGAGTTATCTATGTACGGATTCTGTTCAAATTTATACATAAAGTACAGTTTGACCCGCTGAATCGAATGGCGCAAACAGAATTGAAATCGGACCATTAGTTTAGAATTTCGTATTTGACTGGGCCTTCCTGGAGGGCTCAGGGGACCGTTTTTTTTACTTTAAAAGTCCTCTGTAGCCCAAACTATAAGTCTTAGGGAATTCTACTTGGTGCCAATCGATTTTTCTCGACGAGCTGCTTCCATATATGGTCGTAGATTGCAATTTCGACCAGCCATTCGGCCAGAATGACACAAGATAAACGCAAAGGAACTAATCAAAATAGAGTTTACATTTTTTTTTCTTTTTTTCCCCTTTGCCCCTCCGCTTTCTCTTCATAATTGCTGTGGGTCACAGGGCCCTGGGTGGGGCTTTGGTTTCCCGGGTGTTTCTGTCGCCCTCCTCAGCTCCCCGCCATGGAGTGGCTTCGGTCACCCATGCTTTATTGTGGTCGGCTGGGAGGGTTCTGTGGGGGCGCTCGGTTATGGCCTTGGTCTTGCTCGGGGCCTTGGGGCTGTTCGGCCAGGCAGCTTGGGGAACAACAACAACAACAACACAGCTATATACTCCTTGTCACCCCAATACAGTGGGTGTCTCCAGATTCTTTACTATTATCATTTAGCTGACGGAGTTCATTGTATCAACATACCAAAATACTCAAAGAAGGATACATATATAAAGGAACACTTTGATTTGTATTTACAATTTTATTTCCCAACACCCAAGTTTAACATATTTACACTATTTATATATACTGTATACTATGTGCAGATGATTAACTCTGCAAGAAAAATAACTATTCACTATTTCCCAGTACAAGGACGCAATACTATCCTTAAATCCATGATGACAATGAGGCAAAACCTAATTCGTACTAGGCAAACTAAACTGGGAGAATACAGTAAGGAGTTCAATTTGGATAAAGAACAGTCACTCAAACACCATCACAAAGTCAGAGCCTTGGCATAATGTACTTAATCTGCTTGCTACATAGTTCAGCAATTACGATAAATCCCCTTTACCAGTTACACAGCTAAACCTAGACAGATGGACAAGTAACAACATCTACAACTAACTGGGATACTGGAATATTATAAAGTAAAAACCTCCAAACTACAATAGACCACTCCAACCAGTTATATACCATGCTTTCTTTGAGGCCTACCCCACTTCCTGGGTTAAACTTGCACACACTAACAAACGTGTTAATCCCTGTGGTCAACAAGAACACTGGCAAACTAATTATCGAGTTGAAACCTTGCACAACGCTATGTGAATTTAAACAGAATTGCAATGCTGGTTAACGGTCCTATGTTGACACTTAGCAATGACTTAATGAAAGCAACCAACTCCAATGTCCCTTGAATTTGGCCCAGGCTCTGTCCCTCTTTTAACTTTGGGGGGAGACACTCGTTTCAAGCAACCTGTCTCCTCCACCACAACTGCTGCCCCTCGTAAACCTCTACTGAATGCTAACTCTCGCACTTTGTTTACTTTACGGGACTACTGTAATACTTCCTTAATCAGGCTGGGACTTCCTTTACTCAGAGATTATACAAGGCACACTATATCCTTAGTTCACGAAAACCACTAGCACTAGTGACGAGGTAGCAGGAGGAAACATATAGTCCGGGCAACAGCTAGTGTAGAACTGACAAGCCACTCTCCCTCCAGTCCCTCCTCAGCTATCACACACGGATTATGGTCACTCCTAAATAAAAAGAAAATATTAATACATAAAAAAACTATAGTGTTGATATCTTTGCTTCACTAAAGACTTCACAAGCCCTTGATATTACGAAGCCATTATACATGTACAAAAGAAAGATGCTAGAGGTTCGTATCTCACATTATAATCCACGAAACCTTAGACTAATGTGTGAAACAAAGTTATAAACAGAATCAGTAATAAAGGTTCATATCCAATATTTACTCTAAATTACAAGAACCCTTAGTTTAATCATGTGAAACAAACAGTTGTAGAAGATTCACAAACTCTTAGTTACACAAACCATTTGACTAAAACTATAAACTCATAAATTAACTATAATGCAAACATGTGAAACAAAAGAACAAAAAATAGGTTCAAAGAATCATAGATATTTAAAAGAAATTGAACTTGATTAAATTAAACCATAGATATATGCTAAGAACTTATGGAGTTTACAGTGATATAAAGGTTCATGAAAACCGAGCTGACACTCCTATTAGAGGCTTTAAGGGGGGTCACCGGTTTTTTTTTCTCTCCTCTTCTAATTCTCTCTTTCTTTGGCTTGTATCCATTCGGCCCCATTCAGCCTACTGTTTTAAGACTTTTATCCCCATCCAGGTGTTAATTTCTTCCTGGCGAGCAATAGCGAGCCAGCATTGCATGGAGAAATTCGGCTTCGCCGAAGATATTTTTCTATTGAAAAATGTACAAATTTAGCTTGCTGTCAAAACAATAATATAAATATGCTGGCTCGCTACCGCTCGACAGGAAAATATTGACACCTGGATGGGGGTAAACGTCTCAAAACAGTAGGCTGAATGGGGTCGAATGGATACAAGCCAAAAAGAGGGAGACAAATAGAACAAAAAAGTGAGGTGGGCTCCGTTAAAGGACAAGGCTTTCAAACTTTTACACTTTTGTGGAAAACTTTAAACAAACGTAGAAGGATTTAAACCTCAGTATGGCACAAATCCATCTTGACAACCAAAGTAACTTCGTTAACACAAAAATAAGTTAAAACAGACAATGCCTTCGAAGATATCTACTCAATTTTACTGAGCTGCTCATAAGTCATTTGGCAGTAGATCAAGTGATTTTTAACGTTATTATGACTATCTATATTTTCTCTTGACCCCTTCTGTACCGGCGACGTCTTTTTAATTTTATTCTTTCTATATTTAGACGATTTTGGGTAATTTAAGAAGGATCTGTGGTACTAAAAAGGGTTAAGCGAGATACTTCGAAACCTGTTAATTACTGGATAAACTGAATAATATCTAATAGTAGCCAGAATATAATGAGAAGGATGTCACCGGTATAGAAGGGGTTAAGGACCTCTCAGATGATGACGATGTAAATTTTTATACTAGCCTGCTGAGCGAACGCCACATACTGTATAAGGCTAGGAGACCAATGATGTGTTGAGAAAATGTCGGGATAGATCAGAAACAGGTCAGGCAAGATTTCATTGAACATATGTATAGCTTTTAGATAGGTGCGGAGTGGAGCAAAGTTAACACTCAACGAGCGGCCTAGGCGGTAACTTCTACTACTATACCTGCCAAGCGGGTGGTTTTACCCTAAACGACCTTATTTCCGTGCTCTTTTTCATGCATAAAGAAGAGCCAGAGCGTAATACAATTATGTATCCCTGACAGGGCGTTAATTGAGCTTTCCAATGACACCAGAACCATCCTTCTACGATCACTGGTTGTCTTGCAACGATCGTGCAACCGAAGGGCAAAATCCCTAAAATACGGTAATTTCCTTACATAATTCCCTGTGTAGCGAGGTAGTGAGTGTGGATGTGTGTGGAGGGGACGGCAGTTGCCGCGCGGGACCCGTGCCGAACGGTCAGAGTCAACCTACGCTCCTCCCACCGCTCGAACTCTCTCTCAAGAGCCAATAATGTGCTCAAAATTGCATGCTACTATAGCCGGGCCCCGCCACATAGTCCTTGGTTCTCTTGTCCGACTATAGCCGCGTGCCGCTCTTAAGGGGTTAAAGATAGGAGAATCGCAAAGCAATGCAGGTAGAGTCCTGTTACGAAGATAACGCAGACGTTCATAACTATATTTGCGGCATTCGCACAGTAGATGGGTGACAGTGATAACAGTTTGACAGTGATGGCAATAATGTGGTGGGGCCTAGGTGAAGTCATTAACTAGCCATGTGTCACCTTGGTATGGCCGACGCGAAGGCGGGTAAGAACAACATGGTCAGCGCGATCAGTGGCAGGTGATATCCATGGGGAGACATGGTCTTTGAATGAACGGAGAAGGAGAGTGGCAGGGAGATTATTCCATTCCTCATTCCAGGCTGTACGGACCCTGGACCCAAGCACCGGAAAGACGTCAGGTAGGCGAAGCAATGTGTTCTCAGGAGTACCTCGCCTCGCTAACTTAACAAGAGAGTCAGCATGTTCATTTCCATCGACACCGATGTGGACAGGGATCCAACAGAGTGTTATGCGATGACCTGCAACTAGGTCATGAAGCGCGTTGACAATACTGCGAACGAGAGGGTCACGGGGTGCAAAGCAATGAAAAGCCTGTAGCGCACTCATGGAGTCACTACATACGACAATGTGAGAGACATTGCAAGGATGATCACGGATCATGGTCAGAGTCGTCCAGGAGAAATACCCAGAGACCCAGGCCCATTTGAAGTCTCCAGCTAAAGATTCCCAGGTCCCAGATCTCCCGGTACTCTGGCACATAACCCATTTTATTTAATTTTGTTATTATTATTTTTGTTTTGTTTTATTATTTATGTATATTTTTTAGCTGGGGTTGCCGACTCAAGACAGAGCCTTAACACTAAGTACTGTATATCAATTCTAGAGTATTGATCCTATTTCATTTCTTAAGCTTTAGTACATTATCCTTGTGGAAGTTTTCCAATTTTATGTAGGTGCATTTCGAAATTGTCCTTAGGCTCTGTACCTATAACGATCTGTATGCTGTACTTGCAAAATTTGTCAAAATCAAATTACCAACATACTTCAGTGGCTCTACAGTGAGCTCAAGGATTTCCTTTACCAAACTTTTATATATTGCTAATCGGGCAACTTGTTTGAATGTAACTGTCCAGGCCTTTTCCCAATAGTGAATATGTATGCAGTCCACTTCATACTCGACACAAAGTATTATCTATGTAGGAGGTCAAGCCCTTAAGCAAACTGGGTTACTAACACTAAAATATGACTAGCAAGCTCAATCTCAATGAATCACAGCTAAACTAGTTCTACCAATGACAAACTTTTAACACTAAAAGTACAAACATTAAAACTGGTTAATTTACTTCTTACCATTTGATTAATACAATTATATCATTAAAGACGTCTTGTGCAGCACTATTAGAAACAATTTATTAGGGAAAATATGGACCGATAGACTCGCCATATTTTTCTCATTTATAGTCTGCATGGAGGAATTTCGTTATTGACAAATTGAAAAAAATGATTTCACCGAAATATAACACCAAAAATAATCAAAGTCCCGAATGTAAACTAAGCATTCCGTCGATTTGACCTTCTCCTTCTTCTTGTTTTGTAGGAGGCGGCACGCGATTCAATAAATGGCGTGAGCGTTACTCACCAAAAGAAAGCACTGGTAACCTGTTTTTGCCCCCTTACAGATCAACATATATGAGGATGACAATAATTCAAGGGGGGGGGGGGGTGAGCCCCCTTCAACCCATTATGTATCAAATTTACCCCACCATTTCCCTTACTTACTGTAAAAGCGCGACTCACCCAATAAGTGCCGTATCTTCAGATTAATGAATAATGGGCAAATTAATGCAAGTTATTAACACCATATCTATAATATGTAACATTAATTGGTAATCTGATTTTAGTGGGCCTTTAAAAGTAATATTTGACGAAATTTGATTTCGAAGCCTACTCTGAATTAAGTTCCTACTCATTGAAAACTATATAGAGTATCTTTATATTTTTTATATTGTTTTGTTCATACTTTAAATGTTTCTGTTCGGGCCTTGTCTCGAGTCGGCCACCCACAGCTATGGGGTATGTGCCTGAGTATATACATACATAATTTGTTTGCATACGGTCATTGATATATTATGGTCATACCTACTGTATATACATACTATCCCTAGAGTCCTTTATTGGGTTGACCTGGCCTCCGAGCACCAAGGGAAGGCGTAGTGTGTAGTACTCGGTAATTCAGCCCAAACTTCTCCGATATGATTGCTTCGGGCAACACCAGATGAGAAGGGTAACCCGGTGCCAAGTCTGCTGTAGGGAAAATAAAATGGGTTAGGACTGTTCGATTTTGTATGTGTAGGTGGAGATACAAAATTATTAAAGGTGTTCATATATTTGGCTGTTGTTGGGACTGGGAGTAGAGTTAGTAGAGTGCATGAGAGTTATTTTGAAGTGATGAAATAGTAGAATGGAAGAGTGTGGGAGTCGAATGGAAGTAGAATAGGGGTAGAATAGAAGAGGAATAAGGTTGTCGTTGTTGCTGTTCCCCAAGCTGCCTGGCCCCAAGGCCCCGAGCAAGGCCAAGGCCATAGCCGAGCGACCCCACAGAACCCTCCCTGCCGACCACAATAAAGCCTGGGTGACCGAAGCCACTCCATGGCGGGGAGCTGAGGAGGGTGCGGAAACACCCGGGAAACCAAAGCCCCACCCAGGGCCCTGTGCCCCTCAGCAATTATGAAGAGAAAGTTGAGGGGCAAAGGAAAAACGTGACGCTTTGGCTTCCAATCTTGGTAGATTGGGAGGTCAATCCACGGAAGAGACGCCGTCACTTGAGATCTAGAAAATATATAAGTAAAAGGAAAAGTCAGAGTAAGCTATGGGTATGGTAGAGATCGCTCAGTTCTCACTCTGATAGACCAGCCTATCACCACATGACTAGAACCCAATCCTCTCAGCAACAGCTAGGAAAGGCCCTAGAAAGCCGCCTTTGGCGGGGGGTTAGCTCCCCTATTTCAACCCCCCGCCCAAGAGGAATAAGGTTGAATAAAGTGGTAGGCGAAAAGAGTAGTAAGGATTCATAAATGGCTAGAAATAATATAGGATACGCGATGATTGGAATAGGCGAAGAATGCCAGTTAAATTCAAATAATAGGGAATGTTGTGTAGTATTGGTGGTACACTACACAAAAATATCGAGAATCCCATATAATAATATTTATATTGGAGTATGTTCGATCATAACATGAATTCCAATTGCCTCTACTTGCTTTCAATATGCATAATCAAAATATTCCCTACTGCCTATTAATTGTGATTACTAGGGAAAAAAACTAAAATTAATTTAGTTTTCAAAATTACAAAAACACGAAAATATATTCGAACAAATGGCTCATAAAATAGACCAAAAATATGTCAAGAGTCAATGAAAAGTATTGGTGACGGATGGAATAGGGCTGGTGGTGTTTATGGTGAGCGTGGTGGTGGTGATGAAGAAGTTGGTGATGTTGAAGTTGATGGTGAAATTGATAATGTAAAATAAGTTTGATCTGCTGGTGGTGGTGGTAGTAGTAGTCATGGTGGTGAATGCTAGTGATGAGAGTTGATGAAATGCTCTAAATGTGTACGTGTGATTTGTTTCGTTTTAATGGTCAGGAAATTAGACTGGAGAGGGAGTTTGTGATGTCATATATTGTACAGTAGATGCATGGTGATTGTGGTGGTCGTGGTGCTGATTGTGGTGGTGGTATTGCTGATTGATGATGATGATGCAGTTTTTACCACCATACACTCCCTGCTGAATAGCAAGACTAGGGTGGGTGCCCTGATGAATCAGGGACTTAGTGAATAGTTGCCACAGATTGCCGCACTGTTCACCAACAGCACTGACATCTGCCAATAACTCACTGGCTGGCCCAAGGCTCGAACCGTCAACCTCACGGTTAGCAGGCGAACGCTCTACCAATCGAGCTATGGCCTGTGGCGGTGGTGATTGCGGTGGTGGTGGTGGTGTTGCTGGTTATGGTGGTGGTGTAAGGGAAGACCAATGTAAGTGTGAGTTGATAGAATTGATTGTGAGTTGATTGTCCACTGTAACGAGTTGAAGCTCCACTAGAACGTGTCAACATATTCGGTATTTTTCACCGCGTCAATCTTCCTCCTTTTTCCCTAGTATTCCTTTCATATTTTCAGTGTTGTCGCATAAGTATTCCTATTTTATTACCTGTATTCTCGTTTACCTTCTCTTCTACCTATTCCCTTCGCCTTCTTCTACTCCACTTCTTCTTTCTCTTCTTCTAAACTATCCAGTCCTGGAAGAAACACAAAAGAATTAGTAAAAAATAAAGAATATGGGAACAATAAGTAGCTATAAAAGAAATATTTACGCAAGACTGCAAAAAATAGCAACAAGTAAATAAAAACAACAAGTTAAAATTGCGAATATCCGTAAATAAAAAAGGAGAAGAAATACACAAATAAAACAAAAGATATAAAGAACATCAAGAAATAAGCCGGAATATTTATAATATACAGTATACTATATACAAGGTGAAAACTATGAAAATTAACGTTGTGGACAAAAGGCTGCGAGTTATTCTAAATTAAGTATATTGCACATGCATTATTATATATTCAGTTATTCAAATGTTATGAAATGAGAGAGAGACAGAGAGAGGTGTGTGGATGGGGAGGGAAGGGGTGGACTGGATCATCAATTGAATTATAATAATCTAGGCAAATTATCTCTTATATATGTTCTGTATACAGGGTTGTGCAAAATTTGGTTACCCACCTGACATACATTGGCAACAGTGCCTTTCTCTGTATTTGTATAATTATGTGGTAGGCTGCATGAGCAGTCTTATGGATATTTGGTTTTAACAAATAGTATCGTCAAACCATTATAAACATCGCCTTTTATACGACCCCATTAAATGCAGAATAGGTTGTTGTTGTTGTTGTTGTTCCCCAGGCTGTCTGGCCGAACAGCCCCAAGGTCCCAAGCAAGGCCATAAACAAGCGCCCCCACAAAACCCTCTCTGCTTACCACTAACAAAGCCTGGGTGACCGAAGCCACTCCAAGGCAGGGAGCTGAGGGTGTGGAAATGCCCGGGAAACCAAAGCCCCACCCAAGGCCCTGTGCCCCTCAGCAATTATGAAGGGAAAGTTGAGGGGCAAGGGAAAAATGTGACACTTTGGCTCCCAATCTGCCAACTTCTAGGTTGGCAGTAGGGAGGTCAATCCACAGAAGAGACGCCGTCACTTGAGATCTAGAAAATATAGAAGTAAAAGGAGCAGTCAGAGTAAGCTATGGGTATGGCAGAGATTGCTCAGCTCTCACTCTGATAGACCAGCCCATCACCACATGACTAGAACCCAATCCTCTCAGCATCAGCTAGGAAAGGCCCTAGAAAGCTGCCTTTGGCGGCTTACAATACAAATAGACTTACTTTAGACGTTTTTTCAATTATTTTTCTGTAGAACTCAACCTACCAAGAAAATACTGAGAGCCATCTGGTGGCTGTGTTGGAATTAGCGCCAAAATCTCTGCTGTCGACATCAACGAAAGATCAATCGTATAAATATTATATATAGCATTAATTTCTATGATATGACTTTAGTGTATAGTAGGTGTACACTTAATTTCTATGATGATTAGTAGACATAGAAATGCCATTTGCAGTTTATATTGACTAATGACTTATAATTTAGATGTCCTATTAGCCTATCCTAATCATCACACCAAAATCGTGATAATAACTTACTCTGTTCTATGTACAGTATGTATGTACAGGCACATACCCCATAGCTGAGGGTGGCAGAATCAAGACAAAGATCGAACAGAAACAACAATTAAAGTTCCAATTCTGAGGGTCCGGGACTACTTTTGCGTTCCCTCACTCTTTTCTCCGAGTCGTCTAGTAGGCGAGTTTTACAAGAGACGGAGAATTCCTAGCCTCCCGCCCCACAGTGGTCCAAATATGTGATGTGTTGGTCATAAATTAGCTTTCGAAATCTGACACCGATGGTTTTGAAATTTACCTTGAATTTACCTTGAAGCGCTTCTGCCTCAAGAGGGTGTTGCTCCCTTGGTGTTCTCTGAGGCAAGGCCACGGGGTCGTCGCCACCCTTCACTTTGCTGCTAGTACTCCAGCTGGAAATTATAATATATGTTAAAATATTACAATGTTAATGATTGATCTTAATGACTTATTTGCAACAAACCCAACACCATATTTCTTACAGCAGCTCTATATTAATTTCATAAATAAATATATATATATACCAAAACATTTAATTAAATACAGGTTTGTGTCCTTTTCATTGGCATCAGTATAATATTATGCAATCCATAGTTCTCCAACTTCTATACTTACGTAAATACTGTAGGTTAGTAAAACGTAAACAAATAATATTGCACCACCGAGATCCACTGCACAATAATCATAAATATAGAGATAAAGGCACAATAATCATAAATATAGAGATAAAGGCATGTACTTTCACTTTGTATGAAATTATTATGCGCTAATCGGCATTATTTTAAAATTATTATTAAAAAAAATGCTTAATGAAATATAGGTAAGTATCTGCTTAAAGTCCGTCATACAGTTCATTTTCTATAGTTGTATTAGATACCCATTTTCTATGAGAGTACCTCAATGTAAACACGATCACCAAAAACTACTTATGTTAAGGGAGCCCACCTCGCTTTTTTCTCTTTCTCTCCCTCTCTCTTTGGCTTGTATCCATTCGGCCCCATTCAGCCAACTGTTTTAAGACTCTTACCCCCATCCAGGTGTCAATATTTTCCTGGCGAGCGGTAGCGAGCCAGCATATACAGTATATATTTTTGTTTTGACAAGCTAAATTATTAAATTTTTCGATAGAAAAATGTGTCCGGCGAAGCCGGATTTCTCCGTACAATGCTGGCTCGCTATCGCTCGCCAGGAAGAAATCTACATTTGGATGGGGATAAACTTCTTAAAACAGTTGGCTGAATGGGGCCGAATGGATACAAGCCAGGGAACGAGAGAAACGGAGAGAAAGAAAAAAGCAGGTGACCCCCCTTAAGAAATGTTAATTATGTGACTGACTTTAAAGGGTCACTTGGCATATGCGGCTTGAGGTTGGATCTTGCGTAATTAAACCTTCATCGGTGATCAGACCTACCCGGACGGCTCGTGCTGTTGACAAAGTTTCTCCCTAATGTTTCTGACGAGCCAGCCGCAGGAGAGCCAACAAAGACGTAAACAAACACCAGAGCCCAGGAACTCTTACCTTTATGGTACTTGGCTCTAAGGGTTAAAGTTGGAAGTAGGGTTGGAAGTGGTCGGTGTCTTGTGTGGCCCTGGAGGCACTGTTGTCCTATAGGCTTTGTCAATATTGGTGGGCCGGCATTACTAAAGGAGGGAAGGAAAGACGAGATGAGAGAGAAGAGGAGAAAGACAGAATTTGATAAAAAAATTATGCACCAAAGATACATTCCAAGGATAAGTAAAGGACCAAAACCTTAACCAAATGACTGAATAGCTCTAAAATGACAATATATTAATTAACATAGACGATATTTACCTGTAAGTATTCTTCTGGCTAGTATAAAATTATTATACTTCAGAGAGCTCGGGATTTTAGTAAATTTACATAAAATTAATGTAACAAAATTAATGTAACAAATCAGATTTAGCCTCGCAACTCAGACATACTTTCATTCACTTATAACATGGATCTCTCAGACATAATTTCACCTTTATTCATCTATATTCTGTTTACAAGTCAGACATAAGCTCATAGGCTCAGACATAATCCCAAGCACTCAGACAATCCCATTAACTCCGACATACACTACTGTGACAATCATTAACTCTCGTGCACAGAGAGAGAGAGAGAGAAAAAAAAATAGTTCTGTGTTGGTTGGTGGAAGATGTAGGTAAACAACTCGAGAGGGAAGGCATGCAATTGGTGATAGCAATTGCGAGGTACAACTTTGATGGAATAATAGTGTTTCTTGTTGGAGGTTGGATAGTAATGACAAGTGTAACAATCTTGAATGGTGGTGGTGGTGGCCAAAAAAAGTCGAGTGTTTAATTTTAAGTGGAATTCTTACCTTCCTTTCTTATAATAAAGGTGGAGAGTTTGTCTTTCTTTTTCTGTAAATTTAAACATCAACACAAGAACCTATTATTAGTAGACTGACTTTAACGGGTCCCAGTGAGTTCTTCTGCTGGTCAACATATGACGTCAGGCACCGCACACATTCACACATAAAGCCCTCAACTTCTTATAGATTGGTGGTGGCAGTATAGGAGGAAGATATGTAAGATGGTGATAGTGAGAGTGTAAATGATGCAGATAGTGGTGGAGCATGTAAAAGGTGGAGATGATGATTTAATAAGTAATGGATATCATAGTTGTGGAGTAAAAAGTGTAGATGGTGGTGGTGCAGGAAATATAATGTGGAGATTGGTGGTCGGCGGGGGAATTTAAGGTGGAGATTGTGGTGGTGGAGGATGTAAGAGGTGGAAATGGTGGTGGTGGAGATGGAGATGGTGGTGGAGGGATTAAAAGTGAAGGTGGTGGTGAAGGATGAATGAAGAGGTGGAGATGGTGGTGGAGGAAGGATAAAAGGTGGATATGGTGGTGGTAGAGCAGGGTACCCTCACCAACCAACACAGCTCCGACATTACTAGAACTGATCCTTTACCATCTTAGAAACTAACCACACTATACAAATAACAATATTAAAGGGGATGGGGGGTTTTTCTGGACCCCCTTCTCCCTCATGTTTAGTCCAAATAGTTTTGAGATTTTAAGACGTTCACCCCATTAGTCTGTCAATTTTAAGACCTTTCGTGCCCTTTGTCTACCGAAAAATTTACAAATTGATCTTGAAGGGGGTCCAGGGGGTGTTTTTTTAAGCTTGATGGAAGTCTAGCGAGGAAACTAAACGATAAATGAATAAATAGACCAGCGAGTAACTACTACCCCATTAACTAAATGTTAGTGGATATGTTGATAGTAAAGTTATGATAGTAAAATAAACGGTGGTAGAAATGATGCTAGTGGAACAATAAAGTGAATTAAAGGTGGGGGTATTGGTGGAGAGAGACCTTGGTGGAGGAGGAGAGAGTGGTTTGTCAGGAGGGAGGAAGGGATGTCACAGTAATGGAGAGTTATGTTGGTTAAGTTAGAGGGGAGGGGAGGGATACTGGGGTTGGGAACAAACTACAGTCAGGAATATAGAGAACTGTGTTGGTGGTGTAATGATTTAGATGCTTATGTTCTGGGTGTGGTGTCCAGAGTTCGAATCCCGGGAGGACCATGTATATAGAGGCTATATTTACAAAATTCAACTTTACTAAAACTCAAGACCTAAATCACAATACAACATGCAAAAGCAGAGGTGGAAATCGTGTATGAAAGAGCACTGGTGTTAGAGGCAGGCATTGTTGTGTAGAAATATATTTATATTAAATTAGTGTAGTTCCTGATACAGCGATTCTCACTAGAACATTACATCTGATAATCAACGGAGATGATTAAGTGGTTACCAAAAACGTGTATAAGTTCTCTCTAAATTTAGTTAGTTAAAATAGGACTTCAGAAGCTATCAACCCTTCTGGATTATTATGCCAGCACACTATAAGTCAGGATTAAATAGCTCTCACACCTTATTAACTGAAGGGGTTAAGCATCTGACTGACAACACTATGGTGGATATTGAGCAAGAATACTATACATTATCCATGGCTATAGTGATTGAACAGTAGATAGAAATGCGATCATAAAAATTTTAAATCCTGTGGGAAACTATAAATATAACAAGGACACCAATGGAATATCTGAACTGACATACTGCATCCCCCAACGGTAAACACAAAATTAACCTTTAATTTAAGAGGAACCGGCCGTCGGCCGGGAAATTTGCTATCGAAAAATTTACAAATGTATCTTGATGGAGGGTATTAGGGGGGGGGGGTTATAAGCTTGATGGAAGTCTAAGGAGGAAACTAAACAAATTATAAAAATATAAATAATCTACTTGTATTTATTTCACTCCAACACCAAACACCTCCCAAAGAAATTAATGGAAGCAAGCATGTGATCCACCGGGATTCGAACCTGGGTTACCACATACAAATTTTAAAAACGAACCATTACACCATCAAGGCAGTTATAAAGGAGGTGATTAATACGCAACCCCCCCCCCCCCCTTAATCCCAGCCTTCCCCCTTGACTTTCCCTCTTTCTTCTGTACTGTACATGAGCACGCCTGCGGTTTCTTCTGTACTGTACATGAGCACGCCTGCGGTTTCTTCTGTACTGTACATGAGCACGTGTACTGTACATGAGCACGCCTGCGGTTTCTTCTGTACTGTACATGAGCACGCCTGCGGTTTCTTCTGTACTGTACATGAGCACGCCTGCGGTTTTCATCTTAATAATATTAGTAGGTTTAGGGATATTTCTTCGAGAGGCCGGTCTATATGATCTGTGCCCCATGAATATTCTTTCCTCTCACTTAAACAGTAGGCTACCATAGTGCGGTTGGGAATATGAACATGATTAGATTAATATCCAGTATTCGAGAATGGATAATAAGTCGTAGGCGTGTGCATAAACCTTTAACCGTCCTGGTGGTGTAATGGTTAAGGTGGCAAAAATATGTGTGTGATAACCCTGTGTGATAACCCGGGTTCGAGTCCCGGTGGATCATATATACTTTAATTAATTTCATTGGGGGTGTGGTGGTGAGATTAATAAAAATAATATTATATAATATGTTCTGTATGTTTGTTTCAACGTGTATTCTATTCCTTCACCATATTTATTAAACCACAAACATTACAGCCACAAATACAATTAAGACAGCACCATCACTACTATTACAACCTACACCATTACTCCCACCACAACCACACCACCAAATTCCTCCACAGCGGTCATAAACACAAGTCCAAGAGACAATAATGTTCTTCAGCTCCAAATCTACAGCAGATACATTTATTATTCAAGTTACCGCGAAATAACGACATTCAACCAAGGGCCAGCCTTTATGATTGAAAAATGTTCATTACTATCTCAACTAATCCACTGACCCCAACCAGAATATGACAAATAAATGGGGCGAAAGGTCTTAAAATTGCCAAACTAAAGGGTCAAACTTCTTAAAATATAAACACTAAACATGAGGAAGAAAGGGGAAAAAAAAACATCTCCCCTTAAAGCCTAGTTACACGGCCGCTCTTTCCTCCAACATTTCTCGACAACTATGGTCTGGAAACTATATATATATTTGTAAAGCTCCTATATTTTCACCCCAATATAACACACGCGAACAACCATAGATACTTCATTAGCTTCGAAATGCTGCTACACGCCAAGATGCCAGTGGAAAGGTGCAGAACAAACACTCGCGTGAATCTACCTATAGAAGAGTGGTCAGGGAATAATACGATTAGGGAGGGAGGGTGCCAAGGGAGGAGGAGGTGGAGGGGGAGGGGTGGGAGACGGGGGAAAAGACGAAAGGAGAGAAAGGATGAAGACAAATAAAGTAGGTGGGGTATGGAAAAGGGAAGGGAGATGAGGGAAAGAGGGAGAGAAAGGAAAAGTAGAGCACGGAAGACGATTGTAGGAAAAATATATCAAGATGAGAGAAAAAGAAAGAGGAAAAAGATAAAGAATAGGGAAAATATAACGAAGATAAAACTAAGGGGAATAAGATAAATAAGAGGGAAAAGGAATAGGAAAAATATATAGACGAGGGAAACATAAGAGGAATAAGATAGGGGTAAAAATAAGAGGAAAATAGGAATAAGATAAAGAAGAGGGACAAATAAGAACAAGATTAATAAGAGAAAAATATAAAGAGGAATAAGATAAAGAGGAAAACATAAGAGGAATAAGATAAAGAAGAGGGAAAATAAGAGGAATAAGATAAAGAGGAACAAGCTAAAAAAGAGGGGTAATAAGAGGAATATGATAAAGAAGAGGGAACAAATAAAAATAATGCGATAAAGAAGAGGGAAACAGGAGGAAAAATAAGAGGAATTAATAAGATAAAGAGGAAAAATAAGAGGAAAAAGAGGAGGGAAAATAAGAGTAATATAAAGAGGGAAAAAATAAGAGGAAAACATACGAGGAATAAGATAAGAGGAATATAAAGAAGTAAAGATATGAGGCAAAAGAAAGACAAAAGGGTGTGAGGGAGGAGACGGCAATCCTCCTCTGCTTGCCAAGTTACTTCATCTCTCCAGGAACTGACTCAGATCCCCTCCCACGTCTCTCTCTCTCTCTGTTCTATCCTTTCCTTCAGCTTTCCTTTTATAACGGATATGCCATCTCTACTAGAATTAAGTCCTGGCCACCTCGTTTGGATCGTAAGGTCTGTGACCAGTGTATATATATATATGTAAATCCCTCTCTCTGTCTCTCTCTATCTCTGGGTTGTATCCATTCGGCCCCATTCAGCCTAATGTTTTAAGACGTTTATCCCCATCCAGATGTCGATGTTTTCCTAGTTAGCGGTAGCGAGCCAGCATATTTCTAAAAATGTTTTGGACAGCAGGCTAAATTTTTACATTTTTCGATAGAAAAATGTCTCCAGTGAAGCCGGATTTCTCCATAAATGCTGGCTTGCTATCGCTCACCAGGAAGAAATCGACACCTGCATGGGGATTAAAGTCTTTAAACAGTAGGCTGAATGGGGCCGAATGGATACAACCCAGAGAGAGAGGGAGAGATAAAGATTTAAAAAAATAAAAAATAAAAATAAAAAAAAAAAGTCTCCTCAAGAAGCGTTTATATTGTTGTTGTTGTTCCCCAAGCTGCCTGGCCGAACAGCCCCAAGGCCCCGAGCAAGGCCAAGGCCATAACCGAGCGCCCCCACAGAACCCTCCCTGCCGACCACAATAAAGTCTGGGTGACCGAAACCACTCCATGGCGGGGAGCTGAGGAGGGTGCGGAAACGCCCGGGAAACCAAAGCCCCATCCAGGACCCTGTGCCCCTCAGCAATTATGAAGAAAGTTGAGGGGCAAAGGAAAAATGTGACGCTTTGGCTTCCAATCTTGGTAGATTGGGAGGTCAATCCACGGAAAAGATGCCGTCACTTGAGATCTAGAAAACATATAAGTAAAAGGAACAGTCAGAGTAAGCTATGGGTATGGCAGAGATCGCTCAGTTCTCACTCTGATAGACCAGCCCATCACCACATGACTAGAACCCAATCCTCTCAGCATCAGCTAGGAAAGGCCCTAGAAAGCCGCCTTTGGCGGGGGGATAGCTCCCCTATTTCAACCCCTTTCGGGGTTGGGCACCCGCCCGCGTTTATATTGTAAATAAAGGTGCTGATTATCAGTCCAACAAAGGTCCGCTTCTTATTTCTCTCCTTGAAAGATTTTCCACGATTATTGCTTCTGACTGAATAGTTGTTCCAATGCCATAATTATGTCAGAAAGTGTTTTGTATTCGCGTAAAGAAAGACTTGGATAGGTTTTTATGGCAAGATGCTTTTATAGTATCTCCGCAGGTCAAATTAGTGTCTCTCTCTCTCTCTCTCTCTCTCTCTCTCTCTCTCGACATTAATATACAGAAACCCAAACACTTCTAACAAAGGGAGAACCGAGTCATGAAATGAAAGAAGGAAGAGAGAGGGAATGACAGAGAACCAGACAACATTATTAAACGAGAAAATACAGGAGAAACTGGGAATGGGATATTAGCAAATGTATTACTATTCGAATTTCGAAACCAACGGGAAGGTTACACATTTAAAAACATAATTCGAAATCCAGGAAATGGTCCAAGTAATCAAATATACATATATAATATAAGAAAAGACGAATGTAAAACTATACTAAACAACTAAAAGGGTGCATAATGGATGTGATTATTCGTAATCGAAAAATAAAGTAAACCAAACGAAAACAAAACTGAAAACCGAGTATATGAATAAACTCAGACTTCCATGTTTGTTGATTTGCAAAGCTTGTTGTTTCAATAACTCTCCATTGTCATCTCAAATGCCTTCCATCTGTTAATATTCATTATCCATCTCATCCAACTCGTCTTCCTGTTTGAATTCCTTTTCATGATACTCTAGAATATTACACAAATTTCGTACTAAGAGTGAAAAATTCAGTGCCGTGAAAAAAATAATGAAAAATCTGAATCCACATACTGAAAATAGTTTATTGTAAAGACACGACAGCATGGGCTCATCTTGAGACCTCATCAGGCGTGAAGAGGGCTCAGGATGAGTAGAGCATGTTGTATCTTTAAAATAAATACTATTTTCAGTTTGTGGGTATATAGTTTTTTCTCTTTCCGTCTTACACTAACATTGTGCCGTGTTTCAAGCTTCCCCGTTTACATTTTCCCTTTCAATAATGTTCATAATCTTATCCTGATTTCAATTGTGCAACATCTATTTGTTTTTCTCCTGATGGTCTTTTCCCTCTTCCAGTCTTTTTCCTTCGTGGCTTTCATTTGTTTACCTTTTGTTCTGTTTGTTTTCCCTCATTATTATTTAGTTTTAATCCTGTCTTTGTTTCAAACTTTCATTTTAAATTATCCTAGTTTCACGTTCATGTTTTTCATTCCTACAACTTTTGTCTTGCTTCAAAATCTTCTCCTCCTCCCTTGTTCTTCCTTGCACTCTCCCTGACTCTGTTATTTATTGTTACCCATGTTCCCTCTCGACTTTTTTACATGCCATGTTTTTTTTTTCTTTCTTTCAGGTCGTTTGTCTTTTCTCTTCCCATATCTCTCTCTCTCTCTCTCTCTCTCTCTCTCTCTCTCTCGCTCTCATTCATACATAGCTACTGCTCTCCTGGATGTACACAGGTTTTACATTTGCTGAGCGCTATCACTATATGCATATATTTGCGTGTGCATGAATGTCATCATATTCGTGGATGATGGAATGCTTATGGGGAGCGAGTGTGTGAAAGAGCTCTCTCACACGCGTGTGTATGTGTAGTGAGTGAGTGTATGTGCATGTACAGTAGCTATGTGTGCGAAAAAGATAGAGAGGTAGATATATAAATGAATATCTGGATATCGATAACTAGGAAATTAAATTATTGATATATACAGGTAGAAAATTTGATAGGTAGAAAGTTAAATCGATATAGGGCAATCACAACTTTCCATATCCCTTTCTCTTCATTCCCTCCAGGCTTTTCTATTCAATATCCACTCTCCATTTTCTCAACATCTCCACCCCCAAGACGAATCGCATCAGTGGTAGTGGTACCTGGTGAGAATAACCAAAGCCACCCACCAATTACCGTTCTCTTCAAAGGCAGCTGCCAACACCACAATGCCCCGATCTCTGCCCAGCTGCCGCGATCTGCTGTCACTAAGCCCCACCCTGACTCTGCCCTTTCTACCTGCCCTCTTGCCATTCATATCACCATTACCTGCCATCCTGGATCCGAAAAGGCATAGAAGACCTAAGGAAGACATAGGCCAGGAAGATCTTTTTGACCAAGACCATCGAACCAGCAAGAGGGGTAAAATGCAGAAACAAGCACTTGGCGAACCACCAATCGACAGTTCACTCAGCACACCATAGTCAAGTCGTATTCAGCTTGAGGCGTCAAGCCGTATTCCACTTGACAAGACAAGTTGTACTCTGTTCGTCCAGACAAGTCGTATTCTTCTTGTCTCCAGCACACTCAAATCGTATTCCCCTTGAAGTATCAATTCATTTTTCGCTTGACCAGGCTAGTTGTATTCCGCTCTTTTCCCCAGTACACTACAGTCGTATTCCGCTTGACAAAGCGAGCCATATTCTGCTCCCTTCTTCAGCGTGCCACCCAAGCCAGCTCGCTGTCCAGGCCCAAGATGAGAGACAGAAGAAGACAAAGCAGACGAAGCCCAACTATGACAAGAAAACTATCCATTTCTGGCCTCTTTACACCTCTGCAAGAGCACAGGCTCCCTTAACATCCTTGCCTCATACCCCGGACAAACCTATAAGGTTTTGTTGAGAGTTACCATAAGTACTACTGTTCCCTGTTTTGGGATCCCTCTTAACCCATACTGTATTACTATAAATGTACCCTCCAGTACCAGGCAGTGTGGCCAAAATAGCTTCAGAGGCAAGATAGAACACCCTCCCACCTCAAAAGTTGGAAACGCACTGACCCAGCTAGCCTGTGGAAGCTTGCAACCAAGCTGAAAAGTGTTGCCAATGCCTCAGAGCAGCGCCCACAAGTCATGGTAGCAGCTACCGCTCGATACTGGCAGTTACAAGGACCGCATATTACGGACGGATGGACGACGTTGCTGGTACTGGCGAGTGACTTTTTTTACTGACGGCCAACGTACGTAGCTGGTATAGTAAGGGTTAACAAAATAGTATAACAACAATACACATGCTATCCCCTTGCTACTACAGTATATATATTTACCATATAAAGCCTCCAATACACAACACACTACACAGCTTAAATTATTACTTCACTCCACACAAAGCTTAAGGATCTGGAGTGGCGGCGTCTACGCCGTGGATCCGCCTCCCAGGGCTTCCGACCGTGGATGGCTGCCGACTCTCCCGACCGGGGACAAGATCGCCGACCGGTGGGGGACAGCCGGCCGTCGACCATTGGGGAGCAGTTCTGGGAGCCAAACTGCCACGACTTACCCAGCGGGGCTGTTCGGCCAGGCAGCCTAGGGAACGACAACAACACAAAGCCTAAGTCTGAATCTATCACAGGTTCTATATATATCTTTTATATACAATACATGCTGTCTGTTTATTGCCATTGAATTGTCTTATATTTACTTAAACACTATTTGACAACTAAGGTGTTACCTCTTGTAAATTTAATAAAATATATAAACTGTACAAATATCTCTTCTAGTGTAAGACCCTGAAAGCATAGCCAGATACTCGGTATTATACTTACATTTGCTCACGGCTGTACGTCTCTCTAACTCGCTCTCATCTCCCTTCTGCTCATATCCCCGCCCCATCATCTTAATCAGGGACTAAGTTAGTGTTGTGTTTTTGGCCTCCGTGTTTATTAAGGGCTTGGGGGTAACACAAAAGAGGGGAAGGAGGGAAGGGAAGGAGGGGTATGAGATAGGAAAGAGAGGGGGGAGGGGAAGAGGAAGGAAAGGCAAAGCAAAGAAGAAGAAAAAAAGGACATGAAAGGGGAAGTTGAAATGGAGATAGGCAGGAATTGGGAAAAGAAGGGATAATGAGAAAGGAAGGAAGGGGAGAAAGTAAACAGTGATAGTGAAAAGAGACAGAGGGGAAAGACATAAAATAATAGAATGAAAATGTAAATAATAAAGATAAAATACTAACAGAAGTGCATCATCTTTGCTTTCTTTCTTCTACCAACTTTATTTTCCTCCTCCTCTTCCTCTCCTTTTTTCTCCGCTAATCTCTTTCTCCTCTTCCTGTTTCTCTGTTTCTCTCCTCTCCTCTCCTCTCATCTTCAGCTTCCTCCTCACATCCCTTTTCTCTCGCTCTTCTTTTACCATCTTCCAAATTAGCATTTTTGCTCTAAATGTTTTGCGTTTCAACTCAACCCCTTTCCTTTGAATCCCACCTTTTTATTCACTTTAAAGTCCTCTCTAAAGTGTAATTACCTTTCATATTTTTAGCAGTTTTGGGTGTCTCTTTTTATGTTTAGTCTTCGTTTTCTGATTCTAACTTTGTCTTAGTTTCTTATTTTTGGTAGAGCATGTTTCAGTTTTGACCGTTGGGCTCAATTTTCTTTGTTCTCTTCATGTGTATTTCACTTTTATCATATACAGGCATGTAGAATATGAATACTTTTTTTTTTTTTAAGGAGGATATATTTTCTATTTTTCTTAAACACTTCTCAACCAGTTCTCTTTCATTCTCATTCCATTTATTGCCTCTCGCACATCACATATTTTAATATTTATCTTTCCAGGCTCTTTCGTTTTCTATCTCCTTCCTTCTCTACCTTCTGCCTTCCTCCTCTATTATCTATTCATCTCGTCCGTCCCCTCTCTGCTTCCTTCTCTCCTTCACCTTCATCAATTCCGCCATGTACTTTTTTTTTATTAGTTCCTCCTCCTCCCTCTCCTCTAATATTATTCTCCTTCTCCTCCTTCTCGTCCGTCCCCTCTCTGCTTCCTTCTCTCCATCACCTTCATCAATTCCTCCAAACTTCTTCCATGTACTTTTTTTATTACCTCCTCCTCCTCCTCGGTCTTCATGTTATACAAACCGTTTTCTCTCTCGAATGTGTGTGACCGACCACTCACGGACATTCCTGAAGATCAGTATGTTGTTACTTGCTTTCCTCAATGTTTTATCTCTTCTCTAATTTGCCATTACTTTATATCCCCTTCCTGCCTGGTCGGTAATACATACACAAATTCAAAAGACCGAGTGATTATTTCCTCTCTATTATGGAATTAATTAGCTCTGTGACCAAACTCACTCCTATATCACCTGAGGTTGTTATCATCTCAGCTACAATGCCAGAGTATCCTGCAGCTTTTCCGTCTTTAATTGTCTTTATTGCACTGCTTACAACGGCTGGCACTCTCAAAGAGAGAGAGAGAGAGGGGGGGGGGGGGGGGGAGGAGGAGGGGGAAGCATTGGCTGTTCGTTACTAAGCTGCTCTCTATTCCACTCCAATACCACATTGAGTAATCTTTCGTAGTGTACCTTCCATGAATCTCTAATTTCTTAGTCAGCGTAAACAATTGTCTCATTATAATTTCTGACACACTGTTCTCCTACAATGTCTCTACTGTCATCCTTAACTCACCTAGCTAAATTGAAGATCCAATTGGATTTGTCTGCGTTTCTGCCTCTCTCCCCTTCTGACCTCACTTTAAATATTCACTACTTCTCGCTTCCTATGTTTCTTCTTACAACCTTTCTTCTTGCCTGTTCTCTTTCTCCTCGGCCTTTTTTTTTTCACCTCTCCTCATCGCTCTTCTGCTTCCTCCCTTCAACCTCTCCTTTATTAATACTCATTCCTTCTTGCCTTTTACGTTTTTTTTCTTTTATCTCTACCTTCTTTTCCTCTTCTTCTTCCTCCTCTTCTACAGCGTTCTACAGCCACTCCTCTCCTGCTACTTGTCTCTCTCCTCTTTCCCCTCCGAACCTTTCATTATTATTCGTTGGTGGAGGTTACGGTTTTGCCTCTTTCTGTCAGTTTTGTCTGTGTCGCTCAGTCTGTCTATTTGTCTGGGTATACCTCCGCCAACGTAGGCGGAGGTATACCCTCTCTCGAATGCCCCTTTAGTTATATTATCAACTTATCTTGTCTACTATGTTTTGTCTTCCATCTTCTCTTCCTCCACTTGTTTCTCTTCTTATCATTGCCTCCTGCTTTTCTTTTCAATCTCTCTTCGTTCTCCCTTTCCTGGCCTTTAATCACATATAATATTCTTTATTTCCAACTTGTGTTCTTTCCGTTAAATCTACCCACGCCTTCCTGTTTGTCTATCTCTGGCACATGTTGACACGTGTGTTCCAAGTACCTACGTACGTAGGTGTTTCAAACGTGCACATATGTGTGTTTGTGGGTGTGTGTGTTCTTATATTGACTTCGCCTATTTTTAAAATAATAGTCAGGAAAATTAAAATCTAATAAATTCTACAACTAGAGGGGCACTCGGTAGAGCGCATACCTCCGTCTATCCTGGCTGGTTCTTCACCATCAATATCATAGGCCTTAATTATCTTCTAGATCTGGGTTCCAGGATGAGATCAGGATCGCCTCCAAAAATAAATCGCTTTTCCTTTGTGCATATTCTTTCTGTCCGCCAAATTTCGTGAAAATCTCTGGATCGCTTCAAATTGGATAACTTCTTCCACGGTACATATCTTATCTGTCCACCCAAGTTCATATATATCAGTTCACAACTTTGTAAGATATCTTTTTAATAGACAATCAGACAAAGAGAGGCGAAAATATAACCTCCGTCCAACTTTATTGGCAGAGGATTCTACTGATACAGTAAGAGGTATTACTATACTGGTAAGGGGGGATGGCCCATTTTTCTGGTCCCCCTTCTTCCTCAAGTTTAGCCCCATTACTTTTCAGATTTTAAGACGTTCGGCCCATTAGTTTGGCGATTTTAACACCTTTCACTGTCAATCTTAAGACGTTTCGTGCCATTTACCTGTCGATTTTGTCCTGGCAAGCGATAGCAAGCCTGTAATTTTAAGAGGAATCGGCCTTCGGCCGGGACATTTTTCTACCGAAAAATGTACAAATTTATCTTGAAATGGAGTCTAGGGGGTTATTTTTAAGCTTGAATGAGGTCTACCGAGGAAACTAAAAAATATATGAATGACTGAATACATAGACCAAAAAACAGCCACTACCCCCTTAAGAGTCAGAGAGCCAGACTCAAAGGGTCAGCAGGGAGCTATTT
Source organism: Paralithodes platypus (assembly GCA_032716605.1). Classification (NCBI taxonomy): domain Eukaryota; kingdom Metazoa; phylum Arthropoda; class Malacostraca; order Decapoda; family Lithodidae; genus Paralithodes; species Paralithodes platypus. Next base: position 8,558,736 of record CM064501.1, read on the forward strand.
TAAGTTGGTCAACCTGCTTCAATTAACTTGAGAACAAAGCTGCACAAATGTCAGGAGTTCCAGGGACGGACATAAGGAGACAGAACTGTTTTTGAGAGGGAGAAGATATTATTAAAATGTTATATTATTATAATTACTACTATTATTATTATTATTATTATTATTATTATTATTATTTTATTTTATTTTATTTGTTTATTTATTTTTATTTTTTGTTTAGAGCAGGATTATAATTTATTATATACATTTGTTATATATGTGAATGAGGGAGACAAAAGGCAGAACTGCCTGTAGCAAGTGCCTCCCCCAGAACTGAAAGAGTGACAGGGCCAAAATCAAGGGACGTTCGAGCCAAAATGCCTGGACACACTGAGTTTGAAGCAATTTAAGTCATATGAAGAGGGGAAGACTGATTCTGGGAGAGCGTTCCAGAGCTCAGTAGTTGAATAGAAGAAAGACTGAGAATAGCATTTCACTTTTGGGTTAAAAAGTTGCACAAAGTAGGGGTGGGATTGTGTTGCAAGACGGGTACTACGTACCCTACGTAGATGAGGTGGTATACACTGGGCAAGCTCTGAGGAACACTGATTATTGTAGTAGCGATAGAATAGCGAGAGATGCAACATTGCAGCGAGAAGAGAAATTGCAGAGCTGGTGACTGGACGGGAGTTAACATTCCACGAGCGGCTAGGTCGGTAACTTCTACCCGCCAAGCGGGTGGTTTTACCCTAAACGACCTTGTTTCCGTGCTCTTTTTCATGCATAAACAAGAGCCAGAGCGTAATACAATTATGTATCCCTGAAAGGGCGATAATTGAGCTTTCCAATGACACCAGAACCATCCTTCTACGACCACGCGTTCTCTTGCAACGATCGTGCAAGACGAAGGAAAAATCCCTAAAATACAGTAATTTCCTTACATAATTCCCTGTGGAGCGAGGCAGTGAGTGTGGATGTGTGTGGAGGGGACGTCAGTTGCCGCGGGACCCGTGCCGAACGGTCAGAGCCAACCTACGCTCCTCCCACCGCTCGTCTCTCTCTGAGCCATATATTGCTCAAAATTGCACACCGCCTGAAGTCGGTCCCCGCCACATAGTCCTTTCTTCTCTAGACCGACTTAAGTCCGGTCCCGCCAAACAAGGGTTAATGATACGAAAGGCTTTCCTTTCTACTTTGTGTAGGCCTATATATAATGATATAATAATCGTCTGGTTACTTATATAGCGCCCGTATCTCCTCCTTCGAGGATTCACAAGCGCTTGGCTTTCTTTAGTCTACCAGAGACATTACCCATCCCCCTTGCTCATGAGATGGTAACCGCCGGCTATATCCCAGAAAAACTTTTCAATATGAGAGACCTGCAAGATGGGAATCAGGCACGCTATCAACTGAGCCAGCCGGATGGCTCAGTATATATATATACAGATTGATAGATAAAGATAAATGACACTGACAAGCTGACACACAGGCAGGCAGACTAAGTAACAGATAGACCGGCAGACTGATAAATAAATAGTAGATAGGGATAAATGAGATAAACCAACATACAAACCGACCGACAGATTGTATAGGTTATATTCAAATAGAAAACCTTTCGAACTATAAACAAACAAAAACAGACAAATTTATAGGCAGACAGACGTACAGGTAGAGAGAGTAGGAATGGGGCAGACAGGCGGTTAATTAAACCAGGTGTATACTGTACAGGTAAATGTGTGTGTCTTACATAGGATATCAGGTAATTATATTCGAGTTGAGGTTGTGGGTTATTCAATGGCATTCCAGTGAACAAAACAAGATTTTGTTCCAGTGCAAAGAGAGAAGGGGGGGGGGGGGAAGTCTCTCTCTCTCTCTCTCTCTCTCTCTCTCTCTCTCTCTCTCTCTCTCTCTCTCTCTCTCTCTCTCTCTCTCTCTCTCTCTCTCTCTCTCTCTCTCTCTCTCTCTCTCTCTCTCTCTCTCTCTCTCTCTCTCTCTCTCGTCTATCAGTTGTATTTCATAACCTCCTCTCCTTTCATTTAACAAGTCTCCTTCCCTCTTTCTATTTGTTTTCGTTAATTACCCCTTTTCATTTACACTCTTTATTCCATTAACTCTCACTCTTCATTCTATAAAATTATTTACAGCAGTATTTGGTCTTCAAAATCAATATTATATCTGATGTATATAATATTTCTAGGTTATTTTGCACGGGCATCGGCGACTAAACTGAATTGTTAAGGTGATAGAAATTTAATAAAGTCAATTTTGAAAGTTGCAAGCGTTGCATGAAAAAAGGTCTCACATGAATATGTATTTCGTCTTAATAGCATTACTCGCTATTATTATTGTAAACCTACATAATGTATACATTGTCTTACAAAGTTTACTACTAGAGCCTCCTCCTACAAACGTCTGCTCACGTCCTCGACCAGTTCCTGCTTCTCTCCGTATGCCTTTATTCTTCCAACTTGCAATTCCTGCCAACCATCTCACTGGCATTCTACCTCCTCTTGATCTTCTCTTACTGTTTTAATATCTCACTACCCCTTCCCAATCCTTCCTTTACTACACTCCCTCTTAGCAATATCATTGTCACATATATTTTTCGACCACCACCTTTCTAGTTTGTAAACTTCCTCTCACTCCTTACCCTACTCCTACATAATTATAATCCCATTTATCTTTCTCATTGCTAAGCTTGATTAGTTATTACTCCGTTCTCTTCTCAGTATACAATCCTACCCAATCCCAACTCTCCTTTCCTTCACCTCTTCATATTTCCATCCCTTTTCTTTCCGTCTTCGTGTTTTAACCCCCATCTCTCGCACTGCCACACTCAAGAAAGTCATGAGCACTAGATGGATTTGTCACAGGGTTCTGAGAAGGTACAGTCGCGCTAATAAGTGATGTCTGGGCACCAATTACGTTTTGATCAACGATTGGTATCGGCAATATTTACACATAATTTATTCTTTTTGAGTGAGATACACAACCAAGTTCCTTCACTTTCCCACCCTATTCAACATCTGACAGACATTAATACAGCACCGTAGCAAGCAAACGTAATGACAGGTGAGACATGACTATTAGCGCGACCGTACAAGAGGCCAAACAAAAGATAGTGGTAAAGGTCAGTGGTATGATTTAGTTAGTGGTTTGTCTGTGTTACGTACTTGGGTTATTATCATGTGAGAAACCAACCACAATAACCCAGGATGTCCAATTGTGACTAAACCATTCCCCAGCCTATCAGCCTGACCAATGTACACGGTTCTCTACCCACTACACCACTGTGCTGCCCGTTACAGCTACAGTATTATCAGTAACCAGCCCCTTTCATATAGTCATACATGCTCTCCTCTTACCGTTCCTTTCCTCGCATTTCCTCTTGGATTTCCCATCTTTCCTCTTTTCATTTCGTTGGTGGCCCCTCAGCTTGCCGCTCTGGGTCAGCTTGATGTGCAGGGACTGTGGGAGAAATCCTGGGTTAAGTTGGAATGTAAAGAGTAAATTATGCCTTACCGGATTTGATAACTAACTTACAATTTTCAACAATTTACTCCTCTAAAATGATCACACAGAGGAAAAGATACATTTGTGGAAATTACGCTTTTTGATAAATGAGCAATTCGGCAAAACTCATGCACAATACAAGAGGGCCTTACTATGCTGATGAGTTGATATAATTATATTATAATATTTATCACAATTGTACAAAGAACAGAGCAAGATGGAGATACAGTACTAGCTCAGTACAATCGGGTTTATTAAGTGTTGTCATAGATTCCAGTAGTTTTCGCTCAAGAAGTGTTATTGGCATCTTTATAGTCACTGGGAAAAGTGCTTATCCCTCAGAGTATTAGTCAGTGTCCGAAACTTTTTGAAATATCTGACAACACTTACTAACCTCGCCGTACAGCGATAAAGTTATACAACTGGTCAGTAAGGGACAATAAGTTTCCAAGTATTAAAAAACAAGTATCTTCTACACTGTTGAGGGTGGTGTGGTCTTGCAGGCACAGGTGCTGCAGTTGAGAGAGTCGAAGTATATGTCACAATCGCCGCTCAATTACATACAAAGAATAGAACACACAAAAACTAATGCAAATAGTTTAATAAATAACAGAAGTATACTATATTTGTTCAACACTCGGACCTCACGACACAGTTATATAATAGTATGCTCCGCCCTCTTCGTTCAATAAACGCCCACCCACCCACCCAAGGTCTTAAAGGTCTTAAACTCGACAAACTAATGGAAGTAACGTCTTAAAATCTCAAAACTGATATGGTAAACACGACGGAGAAGGAGGTCCAGAAAAAGCGAGTAGTACCCCCTTAAATATAGAGCAGAAATAGCAGAACTGAACGTGAGGAGCATCATTTAATTTTAGCTTAATGATAAATGCAATTCATGACGGAGCCTACAATTATAATAATTTGTATATATTTTCATGTTATTCAAAATGTTAAATATGAATGTGAGCTGACCTTGCAAGCAACGAGTTTAGAATGAAAAAACATTAATAGCTCTCAAATAGTCTAGAAAATTCAGGTAGAAAACAAATGTATATTACGCATCAAACAATATAAGATTAGATATCGCTGCTTCCTAATGCTTCTCCATCCTCGATGGAAATTTAAGGGGGTAGTGCTTGTTTTTTGGTCTATATATTTATTTATAACATTAATTTTGAGTGTCCTCACTAGATCTCCACCAAGCTTTAAAAAAACACCCCCTTAGACCCCCTTTCAAGATATATTTTTCGGTTACAACATTTCCTGGCCGAAGGCCGATTCCTTCTAAAATTACAGGCTCGGTTTCGCTCGCCAAAAAAAATCGACACCTAAATGGCACGGAAAGTCTTAATATTGACAAATAAATGATGCGAAAGTTCTCAAAATCGCCAAACTAACAGAACGAACATCTTAAAATCTCAAAGCTAATATGCTAAACATGAGGGAGAAGGAGGTCCAGCAAAAGCGACTACCTCCCCCTTAAAGTTTACAGGCGGGAGGTAAATGGTCCGAATACCAGGGCTGCAACTTAAGGGGGCCCACCTCGCTTTTTCTCTCTTTATTTCCCTCTCTCTTTGGCTTGTATCCATTCGGCCTCATTCAGCCAACTGTTTTAAGACGTTTACCCCCATCCAGGTATCAATATTTGCCTGGCGAGCGGGAGCGAGCCAGCATATATATATCTTTGTTTTGACAGCAAGCTAAATTTGTAAGTTTTTCGATAGAAAAATTTCTCCGGCGAAGCCGGATTTCTCCATACAATGCTGGCTCGCTATCGCTCGCCAGGAAGAAATCAACACCTGGATGGGGATAAACGTCTTAACACAGTTGGCTGAATGGGGCGGAATGGATACAAGCCAGGGAAAGAGAGAAAAGGAGAGAAATAGAAAAAAAAACGGTGAACCCCTGAAATTTAGGTGTATGACAGTGGCTTATCTAATTTAAGCCTTCAATTTATCGAATACCGTGTCTTATTCACACTATCATTAAACTTCAAAACCATGGATTATCGAGAGCAAGCCTTTTTAGTATCCGATGATTTTTAAATAAGGATTAATTAAATTGTTCTATTCGGGCCTTATTACACTCAAGATCATAATAGATTATACTTTAAATGTCAAGTCCCGATAATAAATATATAGTGGTCTTCCTTAATTGTATTCTCTCCACCACTATATATAAACTATATTTTCTCTTCTTTCTTTCTCTTTTTCAATCAGCCTCTCGTCCAATGTGACATTATCCTATTATTCTGCTCCAGACAGTTTTTCGGTTTTGACCTTTGATTGTATCGTCGTCTATTGTATTAGCTTAGTTTCAGATTTTGGTGTAGCTCACTGGGTCATATTCCTATATATTTTGGCTTGATTGAGAATAGTTAAATTTAAGTTTGGTTGTAATGGACATACATACAGTTATATTCGTGAACTAAATGTTTAAACAAATGCGTATTAATCAGTTCGTCACCGTTGTCAATATATTGTTTTTGATCATCAATATTGATTTTGAAATAAAGGAAACATGTAAATTTCCTTCTCATAGCAAACATGTTCCTTACACTGGCCCTGCTATAAAAGCTGCTAAATTTTTCTATATTATTTATTCAAACAAATCACCCGTTATAGTCATTGTAGAGACTACATTTCTTGCTTCAAGTTGTTTTAGAAGAAATCTGAGTAAAATGAGCGTCTTTGTCTTTGTAATTTTCGATCCGCTACATTTGTTCTGTTCACATGTTGAAGATCTTCTACATGGCTCTAGTAAGATAATTAGAATATTATAGTTGGAACGATATTCGCAGAAGCAGCAATCAGGGAATAGTTTCTTTCAAACCCTGTTATTATCAGGTTGAATATATTTAAATATATGAATTCTAATAAACTTAAGGGAGCCCACCTCTCTTGTTTTCTCTTTCTCTCCCTCTCTTTGGCTTTTATCCATTCGGCCCCATTCAGCCTACTGTTTTAAAACGTTTACCCCAATCCAGGTGTCAATATTTTCCTGGCGAGCGGTAGCGAGCCAGCATATATATTTTGTTTTAACAGCAAGCTAATTTTGTACATTTTTCGATAGAAAAATTTCTCCGGCGAAGCTGGATTTCTCCATACAATGCTGGCTCGCTTTCGCTCGCCAGGTAAAAATCGACACCTGGATGGGGATAAAAGTCTTAAAACAGTTGGCTGAATGGGGCCGAATGGATACAAGCCAGGGAAAGAGAAAAAAGGAGAGAAAGATAAAAAAACGGTGACCCCCCTTAAATAAAGAATATGGTAGACCTAACTTGCCAGATCAGTAATATTGGATCAGTTATTAGGGAGTGGCTGGATTCGTTCGTTCATAGAGACGATCAGTTCCGAGAGTCTGTGATGAGGTATTGGCTATTAAAGCAGGAAAAAATTATGGCGGTGAGAACGCGATATACGATAGAAAAAAATAAAATAAACAAAATAAAATAAGAAATACAGAACATATGCCACGGTATTGGGTAGTGAGATGTGGGTTGTGAACAATTGGAAGATATACTAATAATATTAGTTGTTTGAAGACTAAACAATGTATACATTGTAAAAGAAGATTGATTTGAGAGAATTGAAATAACACAGCTCAATATGTTATGTGCAGATTGATAGGCGAAAATGTAAAGACGGGAGTGAAGATATGTGAAAGTGAACAAATATAAAGAAATCGTTGGACAAATTTAGATATAAAGAGTCAGATGCGCTAAGTGAAAATTAAAAAAGAGGAAATACGGAGAGGGATGATCAATAGCAAATAAGGAAACAAAAGCAAAAGAGATTGAAAAAGCTCTGAAAAAAAGATAGTGAATGGGGAACTTACCGGAAAAGGGAAAATAGACAGGAAGAGAGATAGGATCAGCATAATAGTTAGTATCAAAAATAGAAATATAAGGTTGAACAAAGATTTAGAATTGGGAAGACAGCTGTAATATGTGAACATTGGGGGGAGGATAAGAATAGGCAAAGAAGATAAACATATAATTTTTTGTATGCGTTATTGACGTTATAAACAAGACATATTACTACTTGAAGTTACGTATATTTTTTGCAAGTACTGACTGACTATAAATTGTCAAATATTGACACAAATCTTAGGATTACATGAGATTGTGTCATACCAATAACAAAATCTAGGATCGGAATATAAAGTCACATTATACTAGCCGTTAACATGAATTAAAAGTTAAGTCTGCCTTAAAGTCTACCTGCATTTTTTCTCGCATGTTCTCTCTTTCTTTGGCTTTTATCCATTCGGCCCCGTTCAGCAATTAGACGATTCTATTCAGCTTAGGATGGACGCGTAGTAATTAAGAGGCTACATACTATCTCGGTTAACTCTTCTAACTACCACAGATCCTTCCCGAGCTACATAAAATCGTCTAAATAGGCCTACAGCTGAAATAGTAAAACATGCATTGAAAGGGTCAAAAGTTTGTTTTTCTATGTACAGTTGGCCTAATAAGTGATGTCTCGGCAGCAAGTATGTTTTGATCAATAATTGGTATCCGCAATGTCTAAAACTTGATCTATATGTTTCGAGTGAGATATATACAAACATGTTCCTACCCTTATCCACCCTATTCAACATCTGACAAACATTAACCCCTTCTTTACCGACGACGTCTTTTCGATTTTATTGTAGCTGTGTTTAGACGATTTTGTGAAGTTTAAGAAGGATCTGTGGTAGTGAAAAGGGTTAAGAGAGATACTTCGAACCTGTTAACTGCTGGAGGCCCTTTTTAAACTGCACACAAATCGTCTAATAGTACCCAGAATAAAGTTTAAAAGACGTACCCGGTACAGAAGGGGTTAATACAGCACAGAGCGAGCCAAACGTAATGCCAGGTGAGACATGACTTATTAGCGCGACTGTACATATAAAAGGCTTTATTACTTCACTTCTACACCCTGACCTTTGCAAATGATTGGAGGTGAATAATTAGACGAATGTTTAGTGGCTGACCTTTGCATGATCAAACAAACTGACCTCTTTCTCTGTGGCATGAGAGAGAGAGAGAGAGAGAGAGAGAAACAAAAGAGCGTAAAGGAAAATAAACAATAACAGGTTTATTGATCCTTACGAGGCTGCTTGTAAATAAACTACCTAACATAAATGAAAAAGGTAACGGTAGCACAGTAAAGTATTGTTTGCCCGCGTTCACATTGTATAGTGTTAAATACGTGATGGGCTATATATTTGTATTTTTGTTTTAATTTTTTAATTATTTTTTAGTGTACTCCTCAGACCTCCATCAAGCTTTAAAAAACATCCCCTAGACTCTCCTAGATAAATGTGTATATTTTTCGGCAGAAAAATTTCCGATTCCTCCTATAATTAAAGGCTCGCTGTCGCTCGCCAGCAAAAAATCGACACCTAAATGGCACGAAAGGTCCTAATATTGACGAAGAAATGGGATAAAAGTTCTTAAGATCGCCAAACTAATGGGCCGAACGTCAAAATATCTGAAACCTAATGGGACTAAACATGAGGAAGGGGGACCAAAACACGACCCATCTCCCCTTAAGTCAATTCCATTCTCTTCCCCCCCCCCCCCCCACCTTGTCCGACCGACTGGAAGGAAGCTGGCTCTCCCAATCTAACTTTATACTTGTTATCGGGGAGCGGCGGCAAGTTTGAGGTGACGGTGTCAGTGGCTCGGGTGATGCTGTTGTTGCTTGATTGATGATGTAAGTAACACTCCGTTCTTAACATTAATCATCAATTACAAACCCCGATGTACTTGAATAAACTAATGAAAGCATATGGTCCTCCCGGGATTCGAACTCGGGACACCACACCCAGAACGTAAGCACCTAAATCATTACACCACCAACACATGAGGGGGCGGGGGATGGGGTACAGTGGTAGTAGCTAGGGTGATGCAGTTGTTGCTGGATTGCTGATATGAGATCCATGAGGGAGGAGGAGACACTCATTTCGTCTTCCTCTACCCTCCTCCCCCTGTTCTTCCTCCTTCCTTCTCTCAATTTTATCTGTACTTGATTCCTCTTCTCTTTCTCTTCCTTTTGTTTCTCTGTACGTAGCCTTTATAATATATATTGTCTTCTCAGTCTTTGTTATCCTCCTTGCCTCTTCTTTCTTCTTCTTCTTCCTCCTTCTGCTCTTGTCTTCTTTCTCGTCCTCGTTGTCATCGGCCTCCTGATCCTACTCATCCTCCTCTCCTCTGGTTTGGTCTCCTTCCTGCTCCCCTTACTTCTTATTGTTTTCTTTTCCTCCTTCCTCTCTCCTCTTCATATTTCTCCTTCTCCAGCATCTTCTATCGCATGACTCATTCGTACATTATATTCCGGCTACTCGAAGACTATGTAATTAAGCTTAAAAAGGGTCGATGGGATTTCAAGGAATAGTTAATATATATTTGCCTACGTTTATTGCCTACAGTAGGTTGTTATGCTGTATAAAAACGTCTAATGATATCCAGAATAAAATGAAGAAAAACGACATTGCAGTGAAAGTAATATTATAGATAGCCTTCTTATTTTCCCAGCCTTCTTCTCCTCCTCCTCCCCGGGGTCTTCCTAATACCCTCATTTTCTGGGGCCTTTTTTGTCGTTGTCAGGGGGATTATTTCTGGGGTGTCTCCAGTGTATCCTTTATTTATACGGAATATGTGTGTATTGTGAGAGTTATGTGGCTGAGGGAAAAGGTGTGTTGGTGTGTTCGTGATTCGTGTGGGGGCGGGGGCAGAAGGAGGTGGTGTGTTAGTATGTGTGGAATCGGGGTAAATTATAACGGTATGACAGTCACGAGTTTTAAATGTATTTATATATACTTTTTCATTGTTTTCTTTGATACTGTATACAGTATTGTTTTATAGCAAAGACTGCAGGAAATGAATATTATACCCAATCTAAAAACACGACCCTTACTATTGGGTTGGGCTATGAAGATCAGGGGTTAAAGAAAAAAAACCCGGGAAAAATAAGCTATATTTCGCCATAACCCTTTGCTGTGGGATACAGAATTAGTTGAAGGGGTGGGGGGGCCTCACCCCGGTGTAGGTAGTGTGTTGGTATATGTGGTGTGGGATTGAAGCATTTGTGTTTTATGTGTGTGGGCAAGGGGGTAGTGGGGGGGGGGGTTATTTGTGTGTGTGTTGAGGTAAAGAGTTGTGTGTAAGTGTGATTTGTTTGTCTAAGGTTTTATTTTTCCTTTTTGGATATTTCTTTCTCCAGCACCCTCCGAGATCACTCCTCTACTCCTCCTCCAACTTTATGAGACCCTTCAGTTTTCTTCAGAAAGCCTCTTGGGAAATCCGCGTTTCCCGTTCTGTGTCTATCTGCTCGTCTGCCTGTTTAACTTCTGTATTTGTATCTCTAAGCTATCTAGCAATCACTTATCCTCGGTCTGTCTTATTTCCAGATCACCCTTCAGTTCTAAATATACTTTAGAGCCCCTTGAAAATATGGCTTGTTCTATGTATCCAACTATCCATCTCTTTCTCTATGTATCTGTTTACCTATATTTATCTCATCGGTTTCTTTTTGCCTGCCTTTCCGTTCCTTCCTCTTCCCATGAAGTTTTCTGAAGTTGAATCAAAATCACCCCCTCTCCCTCTCATATTTCCGGATCAGCCATCAATGTGTCTGGCACTTCTCAAGAGCCCCTCTTGTAAATCCAGTCCTGCTCAGTGTAACCTCCCGCCACCCCTGCATCCATTCCTCTCCCCTCTCTTCTCCTACCTTCTCAGAACTAATAATCTTTCTCTCTCTCTCTCTCTCTCTCTCTCTCTCTCTCTCTCTCTCTCTCTCTCTCTCTCTCTCTCTCTCTCTCTCTCTCTCTCTCTCTCTCTCTCTCTCTGATGCGTTAAGTAGTTTGGAAGTTTGAGGTTTGGGTTATCATGAGGCTTAGAGTGGCTCCCTTGTTAGTTATTACCCACGATTATTTCCTTAGACTTTATCATTATGCTCACATGCTGGGGAAAGGCATTTACAGCATTCTTACCTTGCTTAGTTGATATCCTTGTTAATGAAATCCGTGAACACAGTTTGGTGGGTAACTGGAGACAGAGCACAGGATCAGCACACCTCCCTCCATCACGTCTACAGGTACACTGACGGGGACAACAAATAAATACTGGTAAATTATTTAGGGGTTGATAGGTTTCGTATTTTGTAATCATTGTTCACCCACGGACACTAATATTCCCCATCTGGGAGACCTTGACAAGTTGACCTGTCGAAAGGAGCAAGATAAAATTTCGATTGCTCCTTTCGACAGTTCAACTTGTGAAGGTCTCACAAATGGTGAACATTAGTGTTCGTGTGTGAAAATTAATTAGCTATATCATTAGACTACAGTAGATCTGAATTTGACATGAAAATGGAACTTTGCAGTAAGGGACCCAAAATCGGAAAACGAACCCCCAAGTTTGAAACTCGAAACCGCGAAAGTGATATTTTCGCGGTTTCGAGGTTCGAACTTGGGGGTTCGTTCTCCGATTTTGGAACCCTTACTGCAAAGTTCCATTTTCGTGTAAAGTCCAGATCTACTGTAGTCTATGACTATATTTAATATACTGTATATACCAAGTCGAACATTAATAAGGAGATTAGATTCCATTCTGTTAGTTTATTGACAACATATACAAATGTACATATACAGTATAATGCAACAACTCACATTTGCAATAAACAACCAATAATTGTAATGTATATTTTAAAGTTAGTATGATTATGTAATTACTTAATGTATATAATGTGATTAGATATATATTAGGTTATCGTAAAAACAAAACAACTCTCGAAACTTTTCCCGCTTGAACAAGACAAATACTGCAATGTATACACATTAACCAGGCTAATAATAATACTGAACACTCCCTACACACCCTCATCTATTCCAAAGTCCAACTCGAGTACAACAGTTAATGACCATGTCAAACATTCACCAACCAACGCCAACCAAATCTTTGGGCTTCAGCTTTGCATGGGGAATTTTGGATTAAAGCCTTCGGGTTTGATTCAAATCTAATGCACATTCAGAGTTTATAGTTGCACAGATGTTCCTTTGTTTCCTGTTTTTGGGGTGGTAAATGTAAAATATTTCAACTTTTAGGATAATTTATACCTGATTGGACGCGGCCTGTCCAATATATTTAAAAGAAAGAATAAACTAGTAAAAATGGGGATCTTTCTGCTTCTGGTAACCTTCTTATTGAAAATTCTCTCTCTCTCTCTCTCTCTCTCATGTTCCAACCATCCAGTCAACCTTCCTTCCCCTCTCTCGCATTCGTCACATACTAGTTTCTTTCATTACCTTTGACGTCTCTCTCATTCTCTGTGATAATACCTCTCTCTCTCTCTCTCTCTTTCTCTCAATTAGCTGTCATTGGATTAAGACTGAGAAAATGACTTAATTGAATTTAAAGGCGAGACCTGCATTGTTCTTGGTCTTTGAAGGAGAGAGAGAGAGAGAGAGAGAGAGAGAGAGAGAGAGAGAGAGAGAGAGAGAGAGAGAGCGAGCAGCAGCAGCAGCAGCAGCAGCAGCGCTACTTGGAAGAAGTTTTCAGTTATCAAAAATTCCCGAAAACAGCATCTGCCAGGGAATCCTCAATTGTGACCAAAACATTTTGCCAGGGAAAGCTTAAAACACGAGAGATTTGGAAAACTTCCCACCGTTGCGGGGAAGTAGTGAATATAATTTTAGCATCGTAGTACGATAATTTATTTTTATTTTACTGCCTAACATTACAACATATTATGATGGACCTTTAGTTCAAATAGTAAGCGAGACAGCATACTCATACACACAGGAACAGATACACATATTGCATTCACACGTGCGCGGATTACTCAGTATGAGTGTAGATTACAAAGTTGATAACTACATTACATTTCTTTGTATATGTATACGAGTTAAAACATGTAACAATTATCAAAGAAACTTTAAAATAATCAGAATATTGTAAATGGTATAACGTTAAATAGTATGACATATAGTATACTGATAAGTAGAACGATCCGGAAACGTTGTGAAATTGGTAAAAATACACCACGGTGCAACATATTTATTTTGGTTCTGCTTTTTCTTCAGTATCTGAATACGTAAACCACATGAATACATACCAGTGAGAGGATTATAACAATGAATAGAGTGAAAGGGACAGCAATTCAAAGTTTAAAAAAAAAAAAAAAAAAATGGGGATTGGGCCTGAGTATATAGATAGATATAGATATTTATACAAAGGAATACAAAGAAAGGCAAGCAACAACATACCTAATGGTCCTTACTAGGCTGCTTTAAAATACAAAGATTGCCAAACCCATCAACTGAAGGACACAATATTATAGTACTATGTACTATCATACAAAAAAGTATCCTTACTAAAATGACACGCATCATTTAGACTCCATGGACGAAGTAATATGGAAAATATTGTTTGAGCGTAGGATGGGTTGGTAGCCCAGGGGGCGGATCCACAAAGCATTTAACGATTTCGACCTTGTTTGTATCTTTGCATTACTGACCTTGCCGAAGTGTATCAGGCTCATTTCGAGCGCAGTGGAACATTTTCTTCCTCCTGAAATATGAACCTGTATTGAGATTTCGCAACAGTGCCAAGTCTTATTCCTTGCCATGAAGAAACGTTTACGAACGAAATCTTAGCTTACCGACGTCGTAAAGTTTTGTGGCTCCGCCCCTGGATTATAGGGCTAAGCGGTGCTCTAGATATAAGTGTATTATCAAAGGGTGACACGTGATGCCTTTGTGAAAATAAATACGAGAATACCACTGATGGAATTGTTCCTGATATTACGATGTATAGCATTGATTGATACAATATGATAAGGAACCGATGTGTTGACATTTCAGACAGCCAGGCTTGCCAACTATACCGAAACTGCTCGAATCGTACCCCACTTTATGAAACTCAGCGTTCACGAGAGTAAGGATACTTTTTTGTATGATAGTACGATACTGAAACCGTTACATTACTCAGGCACAAACGCAGTCAGTCGGGGGTTCATGGCAAGATATGTATCAAGGCGATATTTGAATGTTTGGACTCTATGGCACTCTACAACACTTCTAGGGGGCGGGTGCCCAACCCCGAAAGGAGTTGAAATAGGGGAGCTATCCCCCCGCCAAAGGCGGCTTTCTAGGGCCTTTCCTAGCTGATGCTGAGAGGATTGGGTTCTAGTCATGTGGTGATGGGCTGGTCTATCCGAGTGAGAACTGAGCGATCTCTGCCATACCAATAGCTTACTCTGAATGTTCCTTTTACTTATATATCTTCTAGATCTCAAGTGGCGGCGTCTTTTCCGTGGATTGACCTCCCTACTGCCAACCTAGAAGTTGGCAGATTGGGAGCCAAAGCGTCACATTTTTCCCTTACCCCTCAACTTTCCCTTCATAATTGCTGAGGGGCACAGGGCCTTGGGTGGGGCTTTGGTTTTCCGGGCGTTTCCGCACCCTCCTCAGCTCCCTGCCTTGGAATGGCTTCGGTCACCCGGGCTTTGTTAGTGGTAAGCAGGGAGGATTTTGTGGGGGCGCTCGTTTATGGCCTTGGCCTTGCTCAAGACCTTGGGGCTGTTCGGCCAGACAGCCTGGGGCAGAACAACAACAACACTTCTAGGCAATTTATTCCACAAGTTGACCACTGTTGAAAAAGAAGTGCGCTTCATGTGAATGAAACGCATAGGAGAGAGAGAGAATATGAAATAGAAGAGTGACGATCGGGTCCGGATGTCAGCTGATCGAGAGAGTTGACACCTTGGATAAATAGTTTCTCATATAGTCACGGTCTCTTCTATTCCTCGCACTCGCTCACACCCATTTATTATGGATCAGCGCGCGCTCTCTCTCTCGTGTTCATTCCTCCTCTCCCCTTCCTCCATTCAATCTCTTCTTTATCTATTTGTTCGTTCCTCTCCCTTTACATCTGTACGTGCCATTTTGTCCCCCTCTTTCTCTCCCCTCTGTACCCTCCCCCCTCTCTCTCTCTCTCTCTCTCTCTCTCTCTCTCTCTCTCTCTCTCTCTCTCTCTCTCTCTCATAAAGCATATTTGTCGGTCGAGTATAATTCTATCTATTCAACGTTGCACTCACTCTTATTTTTTTAGTATACTTTATTCATAATATTGTATATAAATAATGATAAACCAAAACGGTACACTATATGTTAGCATAGGGTGATGCAGTGAATGATTATCTTATATTGCTTAATAATGTCACATTATATTTCGTGTTTATGTTTGTCCTCTACTTAGATAACGCAAGTTGAATATATATTTGTTCATATTTATACCCTTATCCTTAAACCTTCCAAACATCCATTTAATTATATTTTTTTATTTATCAACCAATCCATACATCCAACCATCCATCTACCCTATACTATCCGTCCTGTCATCCCTTCTCTATCCACTTAAAGGACAGTGTCAATATTGGATTCTCCCCCCCCCCCCCCCCGCGCTCTCTCTCTCTCTCTCGTCCTTTTTAGTATTCCATAAATTGTCGAGTTTCTATCTACCAATTTTCTTCTATATATATTTCTTCTCATCTTTTCAATCAGATAACTCCATTGTTCGGTCCCTAGGTATACTGCCAGACTGTTTATGTAGCCTACACAGTCACACACTATCTATACAAATTAGAATGATAAATCAGTTTCCTCTTAGACTACTAAATATCCTTTTTATATTGCAAATAATTGCCTGAGGTTAGTTAAAACAAAATTAAAACGGCGTCATCTCTTTGAAAGCCTTAAGCCGGTATCACACGAGAGCATTTATAGTCAACATTCGATGATTAACATTTTTCTGGCAACATTTCTGGAATATTTTGCACTGGTATCGGAAACTAGACTGGTGATAGATGAATTTAGGTAACCGAAATATTCAAAATTTTGAACTTATAAGCTGCCAGACTGCCAGCTGTTAAGGATAAATGTTGAGTGAAAAAGCGCTCGTGTGATACCGGCTTTACTTGTATAATATGTGGGTGACTATTTGAAGAACGGAAAGTTGCCAGTGGTGATAGTCTTACAAATTTCCGATCACATAAGTTTTGTATCGATCCCATTTTTTGCCACAACTTCAGAAGATGTGAGGTATACATTTAGATTAGGCTACCTCTTTGGAATGGACATCTAGATTTTTGACCTACTATTCCTTTTCTTGCAACGCCTTCTTCCCCCCCCCCCCCCCACTACTAAGAACATTCCTTTACTCATTCATACACACAAGTTTCTCCCGTATCTCCTTTTCCATTAATCCCTGCCATCTTAATCTTTCTTCCTTTTTTTTCTTTTACTCGTTCGCAAACCCTATCCCTTCTTTCCTTCTTCAGTCATTGACTTATTCTCTATAATCATTACTTCATATCCCTCCAGCACATTTTCTTTCCGTAATCCCCCCCAACCCCCCCATTCCCAAAATATGTCTCTCTAAATTCTACACTTTCGTACCCTTTCCATAAACCGCCCTTTCCCAAATTCCCGTTCCAAACTTACCCTCTTACTCCCTAAAATCTCCGTTTCAAAAAACAAGATCAAAACAAATACTTTCCACAAATACTTCCTTACCATTTAATCCGAGACCCCGTCCCTCCATTTCACTCCCATGAATTATGGTTGACAACAATTCCTTAATCCGGAGTCGAGGCTTAATTACCAGCCGATAAAAAAAATAAAATTCTTATGAAAAGAGTGTGTGTGTGTGTGGTATGAACGTATAAAGCAAGTGAAGGTAAGTGATCATTATATGGAACCTTTAGGTAAATTAATGTTACATGGTAGCCGTTAGCATGTCAGTCACGTTAGTCCAACTTCAGCGAACCCCGAGCCAATTATAAATCATTCTTCACTTCTACACTTTAACCTTTTCAAATGCTTGGAGCTTCACAATTACAGTAGACGAATATATGCGGCTGAACTGTGTATAATTAAACAAGTTTCTTCTAACTGACGGGAGATATTATTACCACTGATTATATACGAGAGAGAGAGAGAGAGAGAGAGAGTGAGAGTGAGTGAGTGAGTGAGTGAGTTAGAGTTAGACAGTCAAAGGACATGCTTACACACAACAGACGGACAAATAAACTTAATTTACGAATAAACGAATAGTAAGAGATATCCAAATTGAGATTATATCAAGTAGATAACACAAATATATAATAAATGCTTTAATCGAAGTAGACGAGAACGGCATAATTAAGCAGGAAGATATTGCATATTTAAATGTCTGGCAAATATCTTGAGGAGGAAAAAGATAAAGAGGAGGAGGAGGAGGGAAAGAGGAGGAGATAGAGGAGGAGGGAAATGAGAGGGTATTAAAGGCAAAATTAAGTTGGGTCGACACAAAATTAAAGAAGGTTAGTGCTAAAGCTGGAGGGTTTAAAGGAGAGAAATTCCTCATGTAATGCCTCATTCATTCCCTCCCAACTCACTCACTCACTCTCTCTCGACACATGTATGGGGATAAACGTCTTAAAACAGTTGGCTGACTGGGGCCGAATGGATACAAGCCATGGAAAGAGAGAAAGGGAGAGAAAGATAAAAAAAAAACGGTGACCCCCCTTAATGACAACGACTGAGCAGTATGCAAGTATAAATGTATCATGTGTATTACTGCAATATATATTAATATTAAATGTACTAATCATCCCAATCATATCAAAGCTTTCTAATTATTGATGGAAACAAATTATAATTGCTAGTCTATCTATCTATCTATCTATCTATCTATATGCTCAGGCCCAATCCCCATTTTGGGGGTAGCCAACTCAAGACAGAGCAAGAACAGGGAAAACACAAAAACAACATAAAACAACGAATAAACACAGATAAAAAACAAATTCACACACATCTAGGTCACCCAGGAGAAGACCCAGAGAATCAGGGTCAACAAGGTCGCTCCAGCACTCCCCCGGCCCCCGACCACCCGGAGAGGTTCCGATCTCGGCAGGCAGACATGCAGCGGAGCCAAAGCCACAAGCCCTCCCACCACACTTCCAGGCGCACCCTTCATATTAATCGTCTCCCCGGGCCAGGCGCCTGATGGACTATTATCTAGTCCAACTTGCGCCCAACCCCTTACTCCAAATTGCTAGTCCATTAACATAATTATTAGACATGTTTTAAAATATATGGACGTAATCAAATGCATTAAATATTGTATTTGCTTATGTATACGGTATCTATATTTACTTAGTTATGTTAATCAATATAGCCTATCCAATAAAAGTTATTTTCTAGAATACAAATAAAGTTAATATATTTTTAATAATACTTCTGCCTCGCTCCAAACTCAAAAGATTCTCCCACCGAAACTTTTGTGATTATAGAAGTTGTTGTTGCTGTTGTTGTTGCTGTTGATTTGTGTGGTCGCTTTTTGCAGTTTCTATTATCACTGTCGTTGTTGTTGTTAATATTGTTGTTGTTGTTGTTGTTTATTTGTTTGTTACTTATAACATCGCTGCTACTAATATGTTTTTATACAACGAAAATGGTACCGCCATATTTGTTAACATATTGCTATATCAAAGCTGTATTCTAAGTATGATCAAATACATATCATATAGATTGCTCTCAAATGCAAGTACGGCGGTATCTATCAATAATTGTGTGATATACAAAGATACGCTGAATGTTTGTCGGAATTAAGGGAGCCCACCTCGTGTTTTTTATCTCTCTTTCTCTGGGTTATATCCATTCGGTCCCATTCAGCCTACTGTTTTAAGACGTTTACCCCCATCCAGGTGTCAATATTATCCTGGCGAGCGGTAGCGAGCCAGCATGTATATATATTATTATTATTTTTTTTTTTACAGCAAGCTAAATTTGTACATTTTTCGATAGAAAAATTTCTCCGGCGAAGCCGGATTTCTCCATACAATGAAGGCTCGCTATCGCTCGCCAGGAAGAAATCGACACCTGAATGGGGATGAACGTCTTAAAACAGTTGGCTGAATGGGGCCGAATGGATACAAGCCAGAGAAAGAGAGAAAAGGAGATTAAGAGAACAAAAGCAGGTGACCCCCCTTAATAAGGAGATATGTAAACAGATAGACAGCCATAGAGACAGAAACAGAGAAGTAGAAAGAGAGCCTAGAAATATAGATATGAGGCAGAGAGATACCTAGATATTAATTAAAATGTAAAACTTGCAAACCAAACAAACTAAACCTGGGACAAAGACAATATAAAGTCAACACAACTTATTAAAATCGCTATATGAGGAATGCAAGGGGGAGAGTAATACTATATATAATACTATAGTAGAAACGAAAGGTTGCAGTGGAAACCTGAAACATAAGCTACGGAAGAAAGAATTGTATAAATATTTTGAAAAGTGGGAGACAAGTTTTAAAAGAACGATAGAGATCTAAGAGGAGGAGCAGAAGGAAGATTATGATGATGAGGAGGGGGGGGGGGTAGGAATAGAGGGAGGAGGAGTATGAGGGGGAGAGGGAAAAGGAGGAGGTAGAGGAGGAGGAGAGGGAAGGGGAGATGTACGAGAGTGAGGCGGAGGAAGAAAATTAAATGTGAGAATAGGTAATGAGGTTGAAGAGGAAGGAGGGAGGACAGGGAATGAAAAGAGAAGTAGTATACCAACCTATAATGTTTAGCGAGGACCCTAGAGGTGTTACGGCTCTCATGGTAATGATACGAGGCCAGATGGGGGGAATGTGTCCTCGCAAGGCTTACCTTATTAGGCCAGCTTACCAAATAATTATTTTTGCGATCATCCTCTTTTACGGTCTGTTCTGTTTTATTGCACGATTTCTCTTACGTCTTTTTAACGACCTTACAAGCTTTTTTCTGAAGGTTTCCTTTACGATCAATCTGAGAGTACACTTCCCAAGGATACTTTAATATTTGTCTATTCAATATTATTGTAGGGATTAGTTTTACGAGTCTATGATACGAGCTCCTCTAGGATTCATATTAACCATAAGATATAATTATTGCATATTACAAGCCTGTTTGGAAATTAAATTTATTATTTTATAAGTCGGTCTTACGAGCTTCCTAGAATATTTGTTTACGATAAGGTCTTACGAGTACACCTTGCGAATCTCTTTTAATTACACATATTTGCGAATTGGCAAGACGACCTTACAAAATCTCCTAGGGAACCGTGTTACGATAGGAATTTACTAGTCTGCTTGGAGCATTGTTTTTCCATTTTACAGGCTGACCTCTTATGATCGTACGAGTCTACATTATAAGAGTTCCAATTAGACCCTATTACAAGTTTCTTAAACCCACCCCTACCAATATTTTACAATCTTAGGCGTTCACCTTTGGTGCTCCGTGTAAGTGGGGTCCCAGTTTTTACCACCTAACGAATCCGCTTGACGAATGTCTTGTTTGCACACGACCTAGACAGTTTATTTTGAGTTTTGTTTTCCTATATTTTTTTCTTTTTCTGATAGATATGAAATGTGTTATGCGTTTGGTAATGCAGGGTTAATTGAGATACCGTAGTTTATACCCATTTGCTTTCTGAATAAGATAAAAAATAACACCATTGTACTGAAAATATTTGAGTAAATTTATCCCGTCCCTTATAATCTTCCGTGACCTCTGCATTAGGATTGGAATACAGTACTAAATATCTAATGATATTCATTGATATTCTGTCGTTTTACATAAAGTCTATCAATTATGTTACCCTCACCACTCTCTCTCTCTCTGACCATATACCCGGTTACCTGCAAACCCCCCCCCCCCCCCCCCCCCCCCGTATGGTTCCCGGTCGACCATTTGTATCCAAGTGTTTTCAATAAAACTGAACCTTGGAACAGACATACTGTAGGTCGAACAACCACCACCACCATAACCACTTTAGGGTCAGTCACACGCCTTGCACTTCTCAATTTATTTTTTTCCTTCTATGTTTTCTGGGTTTTTGTTATTACTCTTCTCAATGGTCACCTACACTATTTCTTACAGGTTTTTGCTTATCTTGCTTTTCTTCCATTGACGTGAGGGAAAATTACCATGAGAGAGAGAGAGAGAGAGAGAGAGATTAAATTAGTTGGGGGGAGAGAAAAAGTGAAATGCGATGAGGATGGAAGATGACAGGACTGAAACGAAGACAATTGTAAAGAAGGCTGCAGATAAAATGCTGTTAAGTACGAGATTCAAATAGAAAAGAATCCAGACCAGATGGCTGGAGTAAAATAGGAAAGAAGAATATTTGGACAGAGGAAGAACAAGCTGAAAAGTGAGAAGTACAGTAGTAGACTGAAAGTTCTCGGGCTCAACCAAGTTGCTTCATTGTTATACTGTGTATATCATATATACCGCAAAAGACTGAACCAAAGAAATCAAACCCTGAACAAAACGAGCCAGGAACCGAAAGCAAACAGAGGCGAGCCGAAAATTCCTGTGAAAAAGAGGAGAGAAGTGTGGTCATAACTGGGTGGGAGTAATTACCTTGGCCTGGTCGTTAACACCAATGATGGGTTCACAAGTGGTGATGACACATTAACTGTCATGAGACTTAGGTCAGGGATTACGGGGGGGGGGGGGGAGAGAGAGAGAGACGAGGAGTTATAACGAGTAACAAGGCAGTTTGAATTTCAAATAACTTGCGATGCATTCAAGAGATGCCGTAAGTGAAAACTACAAAAAAATGAAAGCAATGTGTGCCAAATTACATGCAAAACTACTTTCGCATATGAATAGTCTACATTAGTCGTTGATGTCATTGCAAAATAGTCACGAGTTGGTGAGGGAATAAAGTCACCGATAAATATTTACCATAAAGTGTGAATCCGTTTTAAGTGATATAGAGTGGTCAGTTAGGTTATCAGCACCAGGCCAGATTACTACAAGTCTGTTTTTATTGGGAGTTATATGGAATGGTGAACAGACAAGTCAAACAGTAGACCATAATCAAACAGTTGATATCAACCAGTACCGATTCCACCTACAGTACACTGCTATAGCTGCTATTCTGTCCTTGAACTATTTGATTTCACCTTTGCACTATTATCGCCATGCATTTCAACTTTACCGCCCCCCCCCCCCCCTCCTCTCTCTCACGATCACTTTCTCGACTGATTTATAATATCTATATATGTATTGTTTTAGCTGACTAGGATAATAGACACTGAAGGTTACTGACAAACTGAGTAAAGCCAGGGAAAGAGAGAAAAGGAGAAAAAGATAAAAAAAAACGGTGACCCCCCTTAATTTATTCTGATTGTCTGCCTTCCTTTTCCTGACCAGCAAAAACTCCACCTGAAAGACCTTACTATCATCTTTTCAATGCCCCTCGGTCACCCCCTTCCTTTCCAACCAAGTAACACCTTACACTACTGGTATTTTCCTTAAGACCTTTAAATTGTTTTGTCTTAGGTGACTGACTCTTTCTGACACACACACACACACACACACACACACACACACACACACACACACACACACACACTCTCCCTCTCTCTCGCTATAACCCCGCTGGCCCATCTACAGATACAACGTTAGTGAAGTGATCCTTCGTAATGGTGCTGTTTACTGAGAAAGAAAGAGAGAGAGAGAGAGAGGGGGGGGGAGATGGTTTTCTGAAGCATAACCAGCTTACAGCCAAGTCCTCAACTTTCCTCATCCGGTACAGTCGGGATCAAAGCCTAATTCCTTCAGTACTATTACGCCTTTCTTCCTTATATTATAATTATTATTAATAGATCACATACAATTCAGGAAGGACCATCGAGATAAGGTTTAACCGAGGTAGATTCCTACAAGTCCTTCCGAAGCTTAGACAATTGTTTAATGTAAGTTCGATCCTTGTAAATCACTATATTTAAATGCTGGGTTGTGTGATGCGTGATTTCGTACTTTACATAAAAAGCTTAATGCCGGTATCACACAAGAGCTTTTATAGTAAACATTCGATAATAAAAAACAAATCTGGCAACATTTCTGGGATGTTTTGCACTGGTGTTGGAAACTAGACTGATGGTAGATGAACTTAGGTGACCTATACATTGGAACTATTGGAAAAGTTTACCACATGACCTGCCAGACCAGTATTTGAGGATAAATGTTGAGGGAAAAAGCGCTCGTGTGATACCGGCTTAAGTTGGAGTTGAGGAGTTAGACAATATCTGACCTAAACAGTTCATGGATTGGGATAGTTGAGGAATTAGCTGAGAGTTGGTTTTGCTGAGAGTGCAGGATGGTGTGTGTGTGTGTGTGTGTGTGTGTGTGTGTGTGTGTGTGTGTGTGTGTGTGTGTGTGTGTGTGTGTGTGTGCTCTCTCTCTCTCTCTCTCTCTCTCCATTGTTGCCAGCCAAACCTATTCACTTTCACGTTTCATTGCTCGCCTCCATCACTCGCTATCCTTCCCCCCCCCCCCCCCCCCCCACACACACACACACACACACACACACATTTACACCCACACTTATACTTTCAGAACCAAGGTTTATCATAATATATAAGCTTTTACTGAAGGGTAAATGAAGAATATATGAATATAATTTTACATGATCATATAATATATTATGTATACCGGTGTATTACATATTCCGAACTGATTAACCAAAACAAGTAACTAGAACAAGAGAAACCACAGCATGAACCACAACCGATGCACCACAACATGTAAAGGAAAAATGTTATTTTAATACCACGAATTTTCCGAGTGTTTTTTATAAACAAAATTGTTCATTTGCATCAATATATAGTGTTTGTAATTAATTAGAAATCTCGGGAAAACCTATTTTCCCCATTAGGCCTATCGATCGATGTTGAGACACGTCCCTCCCCCCGATAGTGATTTGAAAAGACATTAGCCTAACCTAACAACCTTACCTAACCTAACCTAGTATTATGGGTGGGGGCTGCCGCCCCCACACCCCCGCTGGTTGAGTACTAATCCCTTAGTTAATAAAACAAAAAAAAATTGGATGTCTATTATACGAAGGTAAAGTCGATGAAGTCTACGGTGTTTACTGTGCAATCTTCAGCTTTGATTGTACATTGATAACGGGAAAGTACCGATTGACAACCTTGTTACGAAAATTAAATTTTAGTACCATGCTTTTATATTAGGTTTTTCCGAGGGTTTAACACATTTTCATATGATCTTTAGAGCTATGATAACTGGAAGTACCGTATTGACAACCTTGTTACGATTTTTTTTTTAGTATCATACTTTTTTATTAGGTTTTGCCGAGGGTTAAAACAAATTTTCTTATGATCTTTAGAGCATATAGATTCAATATTTATATTCAAATATATCACAAAAATTCGTGGTATTAAAATAACATTGAACCCATGTGAACCTCAACATAAACCATAATAGACAAACAACAGCAGATAAACCAAAACACATTAACCACAACAGATAAACACCCATAGATAAAGTACAAACAAGTAATCCCTAACAGATAAACCAGCTACCACTAGTTAAACAACCCATTAATATACTCCCTTCTGACCGTTAGCTGTCTTGTTGTAGTACTGTTCCTCTTAGCAGTTTCCTTTTCTTTGTCAACTCTCACATACACTCTCTCTCTCTCTCTCTCTCTGTGGTTTTTAATAAGTCGGTCCCATCCAGTTACTGTCTTTAACCCTATCTCTCACTTTACCTGTCAATAATTGTAGTGATAGTGTCGCCACCTCTCTCTCCGTTGTATCATACCGTATGTGAAGCTCGCACATGAAGCCAAGACGGAGATGATAATGAAGCCAGATATGGAAGCTTCAGGTCAAAATACACCCTGACAAACAAGCACACACCCGCTCCACTGTATAACCAAACTCGCGTAGTTCCAACAATATCAGGAACTGACCAGAAAGAACGAACATCATGCGAACTAATACGATATATTGTGACTTTCGTTCCCTTCTTTGATCGTCAGTATCGATTCGAACCATATATTTCGCTCATGATTCGGTTCAATTACTTCACTAATAAAAACTTTGGCGTGTATATATATCTCAATAATTTGGTAATGTGACAATATATTTTTAAATTTTACATTCATAAATGGTACACTAATATACTAGGTTAGGTTAGGTTAGGTTAAAGTAGGCATCTGAAAAACAGTTACCCGCTACACAGGATCTTACCCTGTTGGCTTACAATAAACATCCATTAGATCCCCCTTCTAGATTAATTTGTACATTTTTCGGTAGACAAATTTCCCGGCCGAAGGCCGGTTCTTCAAACATTACAGGCTCACTATCGTTCGCCAGGGAAAAAGTAGACATCAAAATAGCACGACAGATCTAAATATTGACGAAGAAATGGGGCGAAAGATCTTAAATTCGACTAACTAATGGGGCAAACATCTTAAAATCTAAAAACTAATGGGGCTAAGCATGAGGGAAAAAGTGGTCCAGAAAACCGGCCCATCACCCCTTAACTTGATCCAAACAAAGAGTCGCTCGCCAACCATACGTCATTCACAGACATCTTCAAGTTTCTGGCACCTGGTCCTATAGTTATGACAGTAATTTAATCACTTTAATATCAAGCATTACACATATTGAAAACCATTGTTAGCTGCTCTAACCCACCCAGCCACCTCTCGCACTTTATGAAGTGTGCACTAGGTGACAGACACACACACACTTACGAAATATGCACACATACATACATACATAAATACATACAATAGTCAGACACTAATGCAGTATCCCTCTACTGAACCCTATCAATGGATAATATGCTAGTGAACCAGTAAATCTGGTTCAAATGGCGCAGGCTACTGTAAATTTATTATTTTGTTTTACTAGACACGTGGTCGGCTGCGAGGACCAAGACAAGCATCACGTCATACACCATAACCATCAATAAACGACTAACACAACTTACCTTTCAACTCCGCTTGTTACGCCACACCCTCCACTAGTTCTTTATACCACTGCAGACACGCGCACACAATCCCAAGCACTACAAAATCATACGTCATGCACCGCGAGGGAAATGGAGAGGGCGGGAGGGAGAGAACAAGTGAGAGAGAAGACGAGGTAGGGAACGAGAAGGGAGGGAGAGGTGGATGGGATGGGGGGGGGGGATGTCAACAATGTACGGCACTACGATTATCACCCACTTGCTCTAACTACATCAACTGCCGACCCCTTTAATATCAGAATCATCAACGCACAATGCCATCATCAACTTCAGATAGAATAAACATTCAACACATACCAGACATTCAAAAAGAATATGCGATACCACTCTGATTAAAGGACGCTATTACATAAGACCCATTTTGCTGAAGATAGAGTAATACCAATGAACCATATCGCTCAGGCTTTAAAGGGCGGCTCAGGCGATCAGAAGCATCAACTATTTTGACAAGTGACGGAGACTTTCACAAATCAGGCAAACAAACTAAAAATACATTAACTATCTTTTTACGGTCGATTTAGGGCACATAATCAGCAGCATTGAGCGATATACAGCCATAAGGATAGAATAGCTTGTGTATTAATTGGTAGGCGGTATTAAGTAAACAACGATCATACGCCTGGTAGCGGGGTGTGGTCACCTAGGAACTCCAGCCTCCTTTCCCTCCTCACGGAGCCTCCTTCCGTCTCCTCCTCTATCTCCCTTGGTGTGCTCTGATCCCCCCACCTCCTCCTCTCCCATTCTCACCTACTTGCTCCTCAAACCCCCCCCCCCCCCCCTTTATTTTTACCTCCGTCCTTATAACCCTCCTTCCGTCTCGGCCACCTAATCAACTGCTCTCAAATTTATGCTGGTCACTTCCACTTCGCCAGCTTATTTTCGGCAGATAACGTCAATGGTTAATTATTCAATTGTTAAGACGTTCTTCACACTTCGCTACGAGTTTAGTGGAAAATGCACACATTTAAATAAAATTGCGAGGGGGAAAGGGGTAAGGAGAGAGAATGGAGGTAACTTGGAGGAAAACAGAAATAAACTAATCAAGAAATGGGGAATGAGAAGAAAGGGAGAGATGTAGGAAAAACAGCGGAGTTGAAAGGAAAAAGAGTTAGGATGAATGGAGGGAAGGCAAGAAGGAAAGGCGGGAACAGAAAATGGGTAAAGGAGAGAGAGAGAGAAGCGAAGATAAGATACATGGATAGAGGCTTGGGTGTGGAAAGGGAGGATGTTACAGATGATGTAGGGATTAGTTGCCGGAATGTATCGTAGACTAAAGGACAATATATTACAGTGAGAGTATCGTAGGTCTGTAGTGATATGTAGGAAGAAGAATAACAAGGTACCGTAACATAACATTCTTCCCTATACCGTAACATAACATTTTTCCCTATACCATAACATAAAAAAAAATCCCTATACCGTAACATAACATACCGGTAACTATCTTGACATAAAACAATATAACTCATAACATAATATAGCATATCATTGCATAACGTAACATAACCTAACGCAGCACAGCATAGCGTCACATAGCAACATTTAGCATTGCATAATGTATTCACAAAAAACGAGTATGTATGTAAGAATGTATGAATAACTGCATTAATATTTAGCTATCAATAGCTCTATCCATCTATATATAGAGATAATACACCCTACACTGCTATTGCCACATAGTTTTCGTTGTATATAATATATCCTTTCAGATGTAAATATATAGATAACTCCAGAGAGAGAGAGAGAGGGAACAAAAACAAACCAAAAGTCAATTAGTCGGTAGTCACTGTAAACAAACACTGTAAACAAAGCTGCACTGTACACATGTCGACGTGATTGATATCCATCCAATTTATTTTGCATATGAAACATGTTCACTGCATATAAATAACCGGTATTTGTTGTACTACAGTAACTCGAATATAATAGTTGTCACTAACCTGATGCAGTACACCCCCTACATGTGTATGTGAACTAATTGATTTTTTTGTTTTCATACTGAATGCAGATCCGAATTAAAAGTCATAACACGTTCACAAGCGAGGAAATGTAATGAATAGCCTATAGCACAATGGTTTGGATTTTTTTTAGACGCTTGACTTGGCTAATAAAAACAAATAGTAATGGGAGCAATAGGGAGTATTTATTATGTTTAAGGTGATACAAACAAAAACACCTGTTCTTACGAAATCTAAATAGCTCGATCATCAGTTCATCACCTTATTTTTTTCTTCTTCCTCTTAACTTATGTTTTACTTCACTCTATCCTCTTGATGCACTCGTCTCCTCTTTTTATCCCTCCCTACCTTTGAAACTATGTCATCTACCATGATTTTAATACTGGATTTACAGAGAGAGAGCGAGAGAGAGGGGACAGGCTTCACTTTCTCGGAGTCATGTTGTAATGTAAAATGAAGATTGTGTCACATGCAAACGGTTTTTTTTTCTCGTTAGGTTAAGGGATAAATGTAATGGTTATAAAGCTAATATAACTAACGGTACAGTAAGATAACTAACGGTACAGTAAGAGGCATTTACATACTACTAAATCCCTACGGTCCACCTCCGCCCGCTTAACCCGTTCAGTACCAGGGACGTCCTTTTTATCATATTCTGGCTACTTTTAGACGATTTTACTCAGCTTAGGAAGGACCTCTTGCAACGATAAGGTTTCAAACTATCTCAACCAACCCTTAACTACCTCATATCCATCCTAAGCTGTATAATAAAGCTAGAAGAAAATATAGCACACGTCGCTGGTACTCGAAGGGTTAATAAGTAATAGCATACAAAACATTGTTCCCCAAAATATGTTTGATTCCCTTTTATTTATGGCAATTAATGGATTTTGTTTACATCTTTCCTTCCTGAAATTAAGACACATAAAACAGACGTATGGAAAATAGAAATACACATACAAATTGCACCCGTATACGACTAATGATACAGTGAAAGAAATTCCTTTACCAAGCTATCCCCCAAATTACGCAATACAACAGCAAAACTAATCTGAATCGCCTCTCATTCTTCTCCAAAAAGTTCCAGGTTTTTATTGTGTGTCAATCCCTGGAGTTCCTGCCATTGACGCTGCTTTGGATTTTTATTTCAAGTTAATTACTGTTGGTTGGATAACTTTAAATAGGTCATTGAAGCCCATTGTATCGTTTGGTTATATCTTCGTTTGGTAGTCGTTAATTTTACCCTCGTTGATCAGTCGATATTTTCTATTTCGTTCAGTTGTCAACATTCTTTCTTGTCGAGCGCTTTTCCTGTCATTCCGTGATCATGTTCGGCAGTATTTCTTTAACTCTTTCTGTACCGACGACGGTTTTTGTGTTTTATTCTAGCTATATTTAGACGACTTTGTGCAGGTTAAGACGGATCTGTGGTAGTAAATAAGGTTAATGAAGATAGTTCGAAGCCTGTTAATTGCTGGAGGCCCTTTTTAGACTGACTAAAATCGTCAATATAGAGCCAGAATATAATCCAAAAGACATTTCCGGTACAGAAGTGGTTAAACATGACCTATAGTCTAAACGATTGACACGTATGATCCTTATTCAATGTTCAAACCTAACTCAACTTATTGAGTTGCTTGCAGTTTTGCTTATTTGTGTGTTTTCTTGCGGTGTTTAGTCGTTGTAGTTATTCGAGCGTACGTCATGCAATATAATACAGTACGTTGATCTGTCCCGCTCGTGTGGCCAGTGTTTTGTTTTGGGGTGCATTAATTTTGATTGAGGGGCGTATTTTTATTTTTCTCGTGCAATTCCCCCCCCCCCCTCTCTCTCTCTCTTTCTCTCTCTTTTTCACACTCTCTCACTCTCACTCTCTCTCTCATTAGTAAGCTGATTATGGCGATATATTACGCTCTAGTCAGGTTTCACAGATGTTTTTCCTTGACGAAATATCTATCATAACAATAATGGTGTTAGAGAAAATAGTATTGCAATTAATTGCGTAAATGCGTGTGAAGGCCGCGACATTTTTCCACCGAAAAATGTACACATTTACCTTGAAAGGGGGTCTAGGGGGTGCTATTTTAAGTTTGGAGGTCTAGCGAGGAAACTAAAAACTAAATAAATTAAATATATACATAGCCCAAAAACCAAGTACTACCCCCTTAACCAGCCCCAGTGATTCACACGGCTGAAGGTTGGTGTCATCACGACCTTGGCTGTTTGGGAGGTGGGGGTAATATAGCTATGGCATTGTTCCGGCCTGTAACTTGTGACCATTGTTTCCCGGAACATTATGCATGCTGAGTTATGTGTTACCACTTTGTCTGTGTTGTTCTCTCACTCTCCTCTCCCACCCACCCACCCACCCCCACCCACACCCACACACACACTTACACTCTTCACATTACCCACTCCCACTATTCATCAACCACTTAAATATCGATTCTCTACACAACAAATAAATACAGTCACAACCAACCCACTGTCATCACATTAGCACTTAACTCCAAACACTCCCTCAAGCATATCAAAATGTCTCCCTCTTATCACAAACAAACACTCCCACCCACTCAATAACCATCATCTGGCAATGTAAATCAAATATATAACTCAAACCACACCCTCGCACTCTAACTACAAACAACCAATACCACTCCCACCATAACCCGCCACGCGAGCCCCCAACTCCGGTATGCCCCACATGATCCCTCTCTTTTCCAGACATATATTTATTTTTGTTTTGACAGCAAGCTAAATTTGTACATTTTTCGATAGAAAAATTTCTCCGGCGAAGCCAGATTTCTCCATACAATGCTGGCTAGCTATCGCTCGCCAGGAAGATATCGATCCAATCACTCCCTTCTGTTGCACCATCTAATCCAATCTCACTCCAACGCCATCTAGTTTCCGTTTACTATCATATACACACTGTGACTGTACCTTTTTCCTACACCACCCAACTCTCCATCTACACACTCTAACTGTTGTGTACACCACAGTGGTACCATGGGGAGGAAACTAATGTATTAACCAACGAGCAAATAGAAAAAAGGAATTCCATGTTTTATTCTGTAGTTGCAGAAGTTAACTGATGATGCTCTGACAGTATAGGCTACAGATTGAAGTTCTTTTGATTACTTTTCCTGTGAGTTACTAGTTTTTACCACTACATCCGCCACACCACACGCACACACCCTCTGATTTTTTTCCACCGATTTTATTCAATTAACTAAGCATGGAACAACCAGCCATGCCGTCCATATGGTCACAATATATACTGCACGACATACCACTTTTAATTACAAGGGCCAAATTCTCCCCGTTTAAATACACCGTAATTACCTGCAAATATGACTTGTTTTGCATGTACTGTATATACATTATCGGGGGTGTGAGGGCGGGTAGTTTGGTCATGGTGGGGTTGTGAGGCTGTTGTTGTTGCAGGTTATTGTTGTGCTGGTTGATTGTGATGTTAGTGGTAGTGGAGTGGTATTGGGTTTGTTGTGGTTGTGGTTAGTGGTAGTGGAGTGGTATGGTGGTTATGTGGGTTTGTTGTGGTTGTTGTTAGTGGTAGTGGAGTGGTATTGAAATTTTTGGGGGGTTTGTTGTTATGTGGGTTTGTTGTTAGTGGTAGTGGAGTGGTATGATGGTTATGTGGGGTTGTTGTGGTTGTTGTTAGTGGTAGTGGAGTGGTATGATGGTTATGTGGGGTTGTTAGTCGTAGTGGAGTGGTATGGTGGTTATGTGGGTTTGTTGTGGTTGTTGTTAGTGGTAGTGGAGTGGTATGAAGGTTATGTGGGGTTTGTTGTGGTTGTTGTTAGTGGTAGTGGAGTGGTATGATGGTTATGTGGGGTTGTTGTGGATGTTGTTAGTCGTAGTGGAGTGGTATGTGGGTTTGTTGTGGTTGTTGTTAGTGGTAGTGGAGTGGTATGAAGGTTATGTGGGTTTGTTGTGGTTGTTGTTAGTGGTAGTGGAGTGGTATGATGGTTATGTGGGGTTTGTTGTGGTTGTTGTTGTATAGTTCGTTGGACTGAATTTTATGAGGGTTATGTGGGTTTGTTTTGTGGTTGTTTGTTTAGTTGGTAGTGGAGTTGGTTTGATGCCTGGTTATGTGGGGTTGTTGTGGTTGTTGTTAGTCGTAGTGGAGTGGTATGATGGTTATGTGGGTTTGTTGTGGTTGTTGTTAGTGGTAGTGGAGTGGTATGAAGGTTATGTGGGTTTGTTGTGGTTGTTGTTAGTGGTAGTGGAGTGGTATGATGGTTATGTGGGGGGGTTGTGGTTGTTGTTAGTGGTACTGGAGTGGTATGATGGTTATGTGGGGTTGTTGTGGTTGTTATGGTAGTGGAGTGGTATGATGGTTATTTGGTGTTTTTGTTTGTGGTGTTGTTGTTAGTGGTTAGTGGAGGGGTATGAGGGTTGATGGTGAGGTGTGCTGTGGTTGTTGTTAGTGGTAGTGGAGTGGTATGACGGTTATGTGGGGTTGTTGTGGTTGTTAGTCGTAGTGGAGTGGTATGATGGTTATTTGGTGGTTGTTTTTTGTTTTGTTTGTGGTTGTTGTTGTTAGTCGTAGTGGAGTGGTATGAGGTTTGTTCTGGTGTGTTTGTTTGTGGTTAGTTTGTTAGTGGTAGTGTGGTATGTGGTTATGTGGTTTCTTGTTGTGGTCGTGGGAGTGGTATGAGGGTGTATGTGGGTTGTTGGTGTTGATGGTTGTTGTATGTTGTGGTACAGTGGAAAGCTTGGTATGAAGGTTATGTGGGGTTTGTTGTGGTTAGTTTGTGTTGTGGATAGTGGAGCTGGTATAGGTCTTATGTGGGTTTGTTGTTGTTGTGGTAGTGGAGTGGTATGAAGGTTATGTGGGTTTGTTGTGGTTGTTGTTAGTGGTAGTGGAGTGGTATGAAGGTTATG
Source organism: Paralithodes platypus (assembly GCA_032716605.1). Classification (NCBI taxonomy): domain Eukaryota; kingdom Metazoa; phylum Arthropoda; class Malacostraca; order Decapoda; family Lithodidae; genus Paralithodes; species Paralithodes platypus. The sequence goes on from CM064501.1 coordinate 8,591,960, forward strand.
TGGGTTTGTTGTGGTTGTTGTTAGTCCGGGTGTGATGAGGCTTAGCTGGCGTGTATGATTCTGGTGGGGTTGGTGTGGTTGTTGGTTAGGGGGGTAGTGGAGTGGTATGAAGGTTATGTGGGTTTGTTGTGGTTGTTGTTAGTGGTAGTGGAGTGGTATGAGGGTTATGTGGGTTTGTTGTGGTTGTTGTTAGTGGTAGTGGAGTGGTATTGAAGGGTTTATTCACCAGTTTGTTGTAGGTTGGTTGTTGTTGTTGTGGTTGTTGTTAGTGGTAGTGGAGTAGTATGAAGGTTATGTGGGGTTGTTGTGGTTGTTGTTAGTGGTAGTGGAG